>CAOLHI010003760.1:0-155674 GCA_948474755.1 Ctenosaura bakeri | reverse complement strand
CCCATTACCCCAAAATGTGGGTGATTCAGAGGTCCACCTGTGATGTCAATACCTCCTTTGAAAAGTGGGGAATTATTTAAATCAAAATGGGAGGCCTGCGAGAAGGAGGGTAATCTAGCAAGATCTTCCACTAATGTTTACAGGTCCAGTACAGCAAAGAACCAGCCAGAGATTCAAAAGTAAACTAAAATGTGTTTTATTGAGGAAATTAACAATCACACACGCACAAGAACCAAACACACACTCGCACAAGGCTAACCAAAGGAAAAAGAGGAAAGATTGATAACTGAGTTTCAGGGTTTCAACAATAATTATCGATCCAGTGAGCAGAGAAGAAACAGCAATGTGGCTTAAACTTGTGCCTAAGGACAGTACTTGTTCAGAAATCAGAGTGACAGCATGGCATTCAGCAAGCAAGATGCTGAGAGGCAACTGGTCAAAATGGTGGATTTTTATACTCAAAATCTGCCTGGTAAACAATGGAGTTCACAGAGCAGACAATGAAGTCTGAACTGTGTTAACGATCTTGGTGTTAGATGACAAAGAGTTAATGGCCATTGTGATAGCTCTGTAATAGTGGACAGGTGTGTCGTCAATGTGGGAAATGCATAGGTCAGAGGGAAGAAGGCTTCAAACAATCAGGAACTTGGTGGGAACTTCCTGTCACTATTGTCTGACAGCAGAGTTGTCACAGCTTAACTTAAGCCTACTATCTCTGGAGTTACCTGGTGACTTCCTGACTATGACCTGGCTATGCCTAGAAGAGATCTCTGACCTACTTTGCAGCACACATGTTCAGCCAGTGTTTTTCTTCTGCCTAGCTTGGCCTTACAGTCACATCAGGGTCCATTTTATATCAATGTCAATTAATATATTTTGCCAATTAAACCATATTAAACCTGGGGGTATGTGCAGGCTAGTAACATCCTCTCTCTTTCCAATTGTTGTGTGTCATCAAGTCATTTCCATCATATGGTGATCCATATTGGGGCTTCCTTGACAAATATAGCGAGTTTTGCCGTTGCCTTCTGCTGAGTCTGAGAGTGTGTGACTTGCCCACGGTCTATTGGTGGGTTTCCTTGGCTGAGTGGGGATTCATACTCTGGTCTCTTGGAGGCCTGATCTTAGTCCTGCACTCAGACCACTACACTGTGCTCTCTTACTCTTTTTCTTCGAAGTAAAGTGAGAGATTGCTGAACTATTGTAGTAGCAAAGAGACTGAACTATGAATTACTAAGATCTTTTTTCACATTTTTCTCTGTCCCACTCAGTATTAAGTGTTATTAAAGAAGCACAAATCTTATTAATGTGCTATCTTTTTAGCTTTCTTTTCTCCCCATTTACCAATTCTTCATAGGGTTTGTGTGCAGTTTGTACACAGTATGTCATTAGTGGAAACAGGGTGCAGTCATTTTTATTTTTATCTTTTTACAGTTAACATTGACACTTATGTTATAATACAAGATCATTTTGAGTGCTCGGGTGTTCTTCATGCACATTAGTCTGGTCACACTTTAGAAGTGAGTCTTGATTTGTGTTCCTGGACTTGCAATGTAAATTGAGACTGATGTACACTGAAGAAGCCAGTTCCATAGAGAATCATTAGAGATTAGGTGGATGCATTCTGACAGAGTTAAAGTGGCCACAAAGTAACTTATTTAATTTAACCCACCAGTAGTTTTAAAGAGGTTCAAAGTATAAAACATCAGAGCTTACCTCTTCCAGGCTAGAGAACCTCCTCTCTTCCAGATGATAAGACTCCAATTGCTCCCTCCCCACCCAAGCAGGCAAAGGGGGCAAGACTTCCACTTCTTCAAGTGCTAAAAGCTTTTTGTTTTCAACAGGAAGAAGAAAGTTTTTAAAGAATGGGCTAGGGGTGCTATATTGCTTTAAATGTTTTAACTGAACAGTTTTAAATAGCTTTCTTAACTACATTTTTATTCTGTAATGATATGCCATTTTAATGCTGCAACTAATTTGTGTTTTAATTATCCCCTTTTCTATGTTTTTAATTTTTTTTAATTGTGAGCTGTTTTGAGTCTTTGTCATCATCATCAGTAGCAGCATCATTCCTCTCATGCCCCACTTCTAAACAGGAAGGGGTACACATTCTTCCAACGATGACAAGATTCCAGTTTCTTCCTCCTGCTCAAGTCCCCTCCTTAAGCCCAGAAAGGAAAATTCTTTCTCCAAACAACAAGATTTGAGTTCCTTCCTCCTCCTCACACTCCACCTTGTAATCAAGCAATGGAAACCCCTTCCTTCCAGCAATGCCAAGACTGCAGTTGATTTCTCCCCTCTCCCATATCCCAAGCCAAAGCAAGTAAAAGAAGGTCAGTCCAGTTAGCTCATGTCATTTGAATCTAGTGCTGTCATTTTAAGGACAATGGCTCTTCCCGCCACAACTCATGTGCGTACTCTCTAGAAGTTGAGATACACTTTGTGGCCCAAGAACTCCATTTTCCACCACTGCCAGGCTAATATATCTTTTCAGTCCCTGCCATCATCCAATACAATGTGATGTGTTGAGCTCTACTGAAGTGTCTAGACCTTGGCCATAGTATGTTGCATGCTAGCATCTGCTCAAAGACTGCCATGTTACAGATGTAGGGTTTGGAATGTGGAAAAGTTCCTTTTTGGACTACATCTGTCAAGCAAAACCAAACCAAACCAAACAAAAACATGCTGGCATGGAGCTTTGGGAAGTTTTGTCCAAAAAAGTAAGATTTGTAAGCTCTGGTTAGCATGTGAGTAAGAATAATGTGGTCCAACAGTAATGTGGATGTTGTTGGACTGTAGCACCCAGCATTCTTCACCATTGGCTACCCTGTCTAGGACTGATGGAAGGGCTGCAGTTCAACAACATCTGAAGAACCATGTGGCTTAGAACACAAGCAAGCCTAACTGTGTGCAGCAAAAATCAGTCAATAAGCAACCAATCTAGCAATAGCAATAGCATGTGTATTTCTATACCACTCATCAGTTAAGTTTTCTCTAAGTGGTTCACAACGTGTTAGCTAATTGCTCCCAACAAGCTGGGAATTCATTTTACAGACCTGCGGAAGGATGGAAGGCTGAGTCAACCTGGAGCCTGTCACAATTGAACTCACAACCTTGTGGCTGCAGTACCAGCATTTAGCCACTGCGCCACCAGGGTTTAGATGTGTCTAACCTCAGATGTGTGTGTACATGCCTTCAAGTTGGCTGTCAACTTATGGAAGCCTCATGAATTTCATAGGGTTTTCTTTGACAAGAAATCACCAGTGGTGGTTTCCCATTCCCTTTTTTTTGAAATATAGTCTACAGCACCCTGAAAGCATCAGATCCTGCCTAATCTTGGAAGCTAAGCAGAGTCAGCCTTATCTAGTACTTGGATGGGAAGCCAACCTAAGATACATGCTGGAAAAAAACATATCAACAAACAGGTGATCAAGATTACTGGCCAGTCTCACCTCCTGGACAGATTGCTTCCAGAGAGCCATTTGTTCCCCTTTTCTGATTTGATATGGACCAAACTAAACCTTTGTGCTCAACAACATCTTCAGACCCTTGCTACTTTTGAAGCCAAGAGCAGAATCCTGCTGCTTGAGCATTTTAGCACAAAATTCTTTACACCTCTGTGCCCTTTTAATCTTCAATGGACTTGACTGCAGATGTAGTCTGCTTATTGCAAGCTACCAAGCTGTAGGGGGAAAAGATGTTTCATAAGCAATTGCTGGGAACGAGTGTTAAATTTTCTCTTCCAGAGCTTGAAGGGAGGCGATATCAGTGTCTGCAAGACTGGGCAGTAAATTTCCACGAGGCAAAATTGCAGTGAGGTAGCAGCCGCTCAGCCAAGTGTCTGTTCAGTTTCCCTAATGCCTCAGAGGAGCAATTACAGTTGCCAATGGATCAGGCAATCTAAGCATCCATAACTGTACATTCCAGCAACCCTTTTCAGTCTTTATATTATTTCCAGAAATTAGAATTAGGAAAAGACTGAATGGCCCTTGCAGATTGCATCTCATATGTGGGACACATGTTCAGAGCATGGAAAAGTTACTTTTTAATTAGAATACAAGTCTGGCGAGGGGGATTCTGAGAGATGTAGTTTAAAAAATAGCATTTCCAAGCTCTGAATATGACACATTTCCACCCTAACTTTCTTGTATCAAATATTTATGTTTCTTTTTCTTATTTTTTGCCACCTTCCTTTGCCAAGCATTCCAATTACATGATGGCCCCTAACCCTTTCTGGCAGCCTTCTTAATTACCCATGGTCTGAAAGCTAAGAATGATGCTGTGTAGGGTGAGGTGACAGCGGCACTGATCTCTGAATCCACTGTAGCTTGCAGTCTGAACTTTAATAGAGCCATCAGGGAGCTGAGCTCTGTCCCCAAGGCAGGTTCAGCACCTTGGATAACTCCTTTAAAATTCAAACTAAAACCTGGCATATCTTCTGG
This sequence comes from Ctenosaura bakeri, assembly GCA_948474755.1. NCBI lineage: Eukaryota > Metazoa > Chordata > Lepidosauria > Squamata > Iguanidae > Ctenosaura > Ctenosaura bakeri. Next base: position 151,232 of record CAOLHI010003760.1, on the reverse strand, counting down.
TATATTTTCAGAAATGTGTCCCCAGTGACATGGTAGCCAGCAGCCATCATAAGGCTTTGTGGATGGCTGTGAAGTCTAAGGTGGTCATTTATACATCACCAAGAAGCAAAGCTAAAATGGGTGCATTTACATAAAATTAAGACACGCCTATTAATGGCTGGCATCCTACTAATGGCATATGTACACATATGTTTCCCTCTTTTCATGTATATATCCTTTTGGGGATACCAGGGAGTTTCCATTCACTTCTGCCTCTGCAATAACCAAAGCCACCACCCCAGCATGACTGTATAACCTTTGAAGTCCCTTTGCATGGCTATTTCATTACTCATGGAAAGCAGGCAGGACTGAAGAACTATGTTCCTATAGGCAGATGCTAAATGATTACGGTGGTGGTGAGACCTCTGGAAGACCCCAGTGGACTGCAGCATTGATGTAATTATTTCACAACTGGCTATGGGGACATAGTCAGACATTTCTTAGATCTTGCCTGCTCCCTGTGAGGCATGTATCAGTTGAGAGGAGGGACTTCAGGAGCTGTATTGTAAGTACAGAGGGTGGTATATGGTTCCGTATAGAGCAAGTCCACATGCAGAACTATTCCATTTTGTTGAGACATACAGGATGGTGGCCTATATATGGGGATGCAAATTCAGAAATAGCAGCTATAATTTAAATGGAAATATAAAGTATATCTATGGTCAGGGCTAGCCCAAGACATTGTGCTGTCTTGGATTGTGCTGTTTCACTGAAAGCATTTTTCTGCTTGGAACCTGGTATATTTCCAGACCTGTACAGACCGGAAGAGAGGGGAAAATGATCAATTGTTTCTCCCTCTCTGTTCTAGGAGGCAGCATTATCTAGCAATTTGAGTGTTGCATTAAGACTCTGGAAAACTGAGCTATGAATCCCCTCTCAGCCATGAGAATCTCCTGGGTGACCTTGGGCAAGTCACAGTATCTTAGCTCCAGACAAAGACAATGGCAAACCCCATTTAAACAAATATTGCCAAGAAAATCTCATGATAGGATTGCCTTAGGGTTGCCATAAGAAGGAAACAACTTGAAGGTACACAACAAGAAAACAGATTTTACTGAAAGATCACGAAGAACTTCCTGATAGTCAGAGCTGTTCAACAGTGGAATATGCAGCCTCGGAATGTGGTGGAGTCATCTTCTTTAGAAGTTTTTAAGCAGATGCTGGATGGCCATTTGCTGGGGGTGCTTTGAGTGTGTGTCTGTGCATGTCAGGGGTTGGACTTGATGGCCTTTGTGGTCTCTTCCAACTCTATGTTTCTATGATGCTATGATACTATGAGCTTGCTGGATTTGCAGTAGATAACTGGATGGAAAGGAGGAGGGAGATTTCCCCTCTAACTGTGATAAAGTTGCATGATCGCAGAGTTTTTGAAATCATTGGGGGCATCCTGTTAGTGACTTATGCATATACCTTTTGGGTCATGGCATAATGTTTGTATTCAGTTGCAGATTCATAGAATCAGAATTGTGGATGTGGTGTCATTGATTCCACATGCAGACATCTGTTACCTTGACTTCTGGGGGTCCCCTGGGGGACACCTGGATTCGTTCCACAAATGCAAAGACTGGGGAAATTAGTGGAGCACTGGCAATAGCCAAATGAGGGGCAGGGTAACCCAGCAGAATTTTTTACCCAATTTTTACAGGGTTAGGCCAAGCAAAAAGCCAGACAAAGGTACTAATAAATGGTTTTTATTAATAAATGTGTTCTCACACACCAACGCACTCACTCACCCATACACACAGGCCTATCAAGAAGGGAAAGAGGTGAAAATTGATAGGGGATACAGCAGAGAGGGTATAAAGGCAATGATACTGCACCTATCCAGAAGTCTTCAGTCCAGGAAGCAGCAAGAAGGATGGAGCTCAGAGAAGAGAAGCGGCTGAGGGGATCACTTGACTAACAGAGTGGCAGTCTGCTAGTGTGGCAGGGAGTTCTCCGAAGAGACCCTCAAAAATGGAGACTACTTATAGGGCAGAATATACCTCGAGGGTAGGCCCTCTTCTGGGAAGAACAATGGCCAAAATAGGGGGAAAAAATGCCATTCAATAGCAACTTGATAGTCTGCATGATTGGTTCATATAAATGGACCTCGCCTTGTAGGATTTTCCAAAGATGGAGTTGCTCAACCTGGGGGAAACCCGGCAATCCTGTCAAGTTGGCTACTTGAGGCTGAGGACCCTTTGTTCATGTGGACGTGTCTAGCCTGAGGTCTTCTTGGGGAAATGTGACTGGGGATTTTCCTGGCCTTGACCTAGTTTCAGTCATTTGACCTATTTGTCTACACACTCACCTGGGCAACCTCTCTGGCATGGCAGGCATATTGGATATCAATTTTATATCCTCCAAGGATGGAGTCTTCCACTGGGGTAACACATTCTGCATTGCAATTGTGTGTTTTACATTTCTTACATTTACATTCAGGTACAGAGGGTTGCAAATTACTAATCCTCAATTGCCACATAACTACATGAATGTAAATTTACAATTTACCTCCTTGGTATAGGATATGACCTTTTCTGTTTTTTTCATCTTATGCTGTTGGATTTTTAGCTTGATATGCTCCTAAAATGATCCTGCCTGTGAGATGAGGAAACTGGCCTGATTGATTTCAACAGATGCTTGATGAATTCAGTCTTTCCAAATTCCAGTATGACGCAATCTGACCAGATCAACACCTCCAGGAATAACATAACATGGAGAATAGAACTTAATGAATCACTGGATTTTCTATTTGCCCAGCATTTCAGAATAAGCCACACAACATTCTTAATGTGTCTAATTGTCTGGCACGATATCCTGAAGGGAAGATTGTCAACCATGAAACAGATTTTGCTGTGAATCATATGGACTGACAGTCCTTTTGATTTTATCCTAGCAAGTGCAACTGCTGTCATATAATTTATTCAGGTTAATGGAAACATCTTCCTTGAAGAGACCTTTGAAACAAGAATTGCATACCTCAGAGATAGGAACTTTTGATTTTATTTCAAAAAAGTATGCTTTGAAAACTGGAAGGTCTTGAGTCCTCATTCCACAGATACTGGAAATGTAGACACATTACTCCAATGAACCATGGATTTTTTAATGGAAAATCATGGTTTATTTGGGCAGAGAAGGAGCCTCCTGCCTTTATTCTCTTTCCTTACCTCACTCCTTCCATTCTCCTCCACAAACAGCCCAGAAACTGTAGTTTTTTGGTTTGGAGAGAGAATATAGTTTTAAACTCAGGGGAGGAGGACAGGGGAAGAGTGAGGATGTTACCTTGAGGTCTTCCAGCAGTGTCAGCATCTCTTTAGAAAGGTGGGGAATTATAGCTCAAAGGAGGCTTGTGAGAGCAGGGTAGCCATAGGACCTTTTCACCTGTGTAAAGCTGTCCTAACTGTAGGACACCAGTTAAGAATGAAAAAGAACATTTTATTGGGGGAAATCACAAACACACACAAGAAATCAAGCAGTCTCATGAACCATATAAGGCTAACAGAAGGAAAGGAGGGAAACGTTGGATAGCAGAGAGATTTTGGATTGAAGCAGGTGATAATTACCATTCCTGACATGGATGATCAAGGAGAGATGGCTCAAACACAATAGTCTGGGGCACAGCATGATGCCCAAAATGTTAGCAAAGAACCAGAGTCTGAGCCAGGATTTAATAACCCCTTTTCTGCCCTGAGGGCGAGTGTGTTTAATTGGTCTCTGGCATTCTGGTAGAGGGGTCTGGAATGGGCTAATGGTCTCAACGTTAGGTGAGAAAGAATGATGGAGGTCATGATAATCCCTTAATGTCTGGGCAGGTGAGGAGACAAAAGGGGAAATGTGGCAGAAGGAGGTTACTTTTCTCTTAAGGTCACTCACAAAAATTATTGAAGAGAAAGCAGAGAATACTGTAGTTCTGTAGTAGTCCATCCTATTCACTTCCCTTTCATTTCTGACTACTTGTTAACATTCTTTTGAATGAAGGCAATTCAACAACTCAGTCTCCACCTGGACCTTAGGAGAAGTACTGCAATTATTGCCAAACTGAAATAAGTTCTGTTAAAACAAACATAGCTTCTAACAGTTTCTTTTCGGAAGGGAAACAATAGTTTGAACTACTTACTTGCAGAAGTGAAAACGGCCCACTTTACAATATGCAAAACATGAAAAGAATGTTTGACAATAATGAGACATTCATCATATTTATCTTCCGGGGTTTCATGTTTTTTCTTTTCAGTTCTTGCAAAGAGAAGTCCAGTTAGTAATTTGATGGTTGGGAGATCTGCTTCTTAAATCTTGCATGAGAGTATGATACAAAAGGCCTACAATTCAACTTAACCTGTTGCAAATATCTTCCTGTCAATGTTATGTTTATGTGTGTGAATGCTTATGGGTATGGAAAATGTGTGGAGGGAAGCCATGGAAAAGATCTTTTCAGGCAGATGTTTGCTTGTGGTAATGCAGCTAATGCAGTCTTTCTGGAAGTAAAACAACAAATGCTCTTGTGGCATGGCCAAATATGCAGTCCACTCCCAGAGTATGGAAAAGTAACTTCTTTGAGCAATCATTCCTAGAATCTGCCAGCCAATGTCTGTAAGTGCTGCCTGCTCCCCATATTCAAAATAGTTCCAGGCCACCAGGAGATTAGGTGCTTGCATTCATTTTCCTTTCAAACTGCTTGAAAAAAATGATAGCTAAGACCAAACCACAGGAAGCTGCCTTATACCTTGGTCCCTCTAACCCAATACTGCCAATTCTGACTGGCAGCAGCTCTCAGTCTGAAAGGGTTGAACTTTCTGAGTGCAGTGCTATTCTGCTGATGAGCTATGCTGCTCCCCTACAGTATAGGTCTTATACTTTCCTAGGCCTGGGATTTAAAGAAGGAAAGAACAGGCAAGTACAGGGTAGAGAGAATTTCATTTTCATTTGATATCAGAATTTCCAAAGTCTGCCAATTTATTTATATATGTGTGTGTAGTTAAGTGACTAGCGGGGTGCCACAGGGTTCTGTCCTAGGCCCAGTGCTGTTCAATATTTTTATCAATGACTTGGATGAAGGAATAGAGGGCATGCTCATCAAATTTGCAGATGACACCAAATTGGGAGGGGTTGCTAATACGCCAGAGGACAGCATCAAAATTCAAAATGACCTGGATAGATTGGAGAGCTGGGCCAGGGCGAACAAAATGAAATTCAACAGAGAGAAATGTAAGGTCCTACACTTAGGCAGAAATAATGGAATCCACAAATATAGGATGGGGGACACGTGGCTGGATAGCAGTACGTGTGAAAGGGATCTAGGAGTCTTCATAGACCACAAGCTGAACATGAGTCAGCAGTGTGATGCGGCAGCCAAGAAAGCCAATGCAATTCTCGGCTGCATCAATAGGAGTATGGTGTCTAGATCGAGGGAGGTACTGGTACCACTCTACTCTGCTTTGGTTAGACCCCATCTTGAATACTGTGTCCAGTTCTGGGCGCCCCAATTCAAGGAGGATATTGACAAGCTGGAGCAAGTCCAGAGGAGGGCGACCAAAATGGTGAGAGGCCTGGAAGCCATGCCCTATGAGGATAGACTTAGAGAGCTGGGTATGTTTAGTCTGCAGAAGAGGAGGTTAAGAGGGGACATGATAGCCATGTTTAAATATTTGAAGGGATGCCACGTAGAGGAAGGAGGGGACTTGTTTTCTGCTGCTCCAGAGACCAGGACAAGGAGCAATGGATTCAAGCTGCAGGAAAGGAGATTCCACCTGAACCTCAGGAAGAACTTCCTGACAGTCAGGGCTGTCCGGCAGTGGAATCTGCTGCCTCGGAGTGTAGTGGAGTCTCCTTCTTTGGAGGTTTTTAAGCAGAGGCTTGATGGCCATCTGTCGGGATTGCTTTGAGGGTGTTCCTGCATGGCAGGGGGTTGGACTGGATGGCCTGTGTGGTCTCTTCCAACTCTGAATTTCTATGATTCTATGATTCTATGATTCTATGTGTATGTATATATATATATATATGTATGTGTGTGTATATATAAAATGTGGAAGAAACCAGAACAGACCAAACTGCATTTCCAGACTTCTTAAAAGTCTGAGTTTACGTGGTACTCAATTAGGGTTTCTACCTCTTCTTTTCCTCCAGAGGACTTAGCCTCTTTACCACCTACATGGTAGGCAGATATACTATGAACTTCTCCATGCAGCAGATAGCAACTGTGCAACCACTTGTGTTTTCAAGTTTTGGTATTTTATTTGGAGGGGGATTCTATTGTTACCATGCCTTACACCGTCACTCTATGACATGATATGATATGATTGGCAATGAACATTAGTTAATTGGCATAGAAAATATAAATCATACACTGTTATGGGTGAAAAGACATACTGGCAAAGAGGATTGGCTGCACATGTGCAAAAGTAGGTCAGGTGGGACCTCAGGGCATGGCTAGGTCATGAGTTCAAGGGATCAGCCAGGACTCTCCAGTACTGATGAGCATGTGATAATCCTCTCAATGACTCTATTTCCAAACACAATAGTATACAAAGTTGTCTTAGCAGAGCAACTGACGGTCATCAGCTTATTTCCTCTTCCTGCTGAAACTCTCCTTTGTTTCCTCACCTGCCCAAACATTAAGAAACTATCACAATTCCCATCAAGCCTTTGTCATCTAATGCTGAGGCCATTAGCCCATTCTGAACCCCATTGTTTGCTCTGCCAGAGAGCCATTAACACCTTTCCCTTTGGGGCAGAAAAAGGGTATTTAAACCCTGGCTCTGAGCTTACCAACTCATGGTACATTGGACATAAGGTGTCACTCTGCTGCTCAGATTCCCTTTCTTGTGCTACCCTCAGACTCCTAGTCTGAGCCACATCACTTCATCTCTTCTCTGTAGTATAGGTAAATATCACCCACTTCGCCTCAACTTGTTGCCGTCCAATTTTTCCTTCCTTTCCTTCAGTTAGCCTTGTGTAGTTATGAGATTGCTTGAATCTTGTGTGTGCTTGTCATTTTTCCTAATAAACATGCTTTGAATCTCCAACTGGTGTCCCTGCATTATTACTGGTATACAAAGGCAGAAAGATCCTGTTGCAGGTCTCCCTCTTTGAGCTATAATACCCCACAATTCCACAGAGACACTGGCACCATGGGTGGACCTCTGAGTCACCTACCTTTGAGGGTAATATTATGGACTTCTGAGCTTGCTAAACTGTAAACCACAGCTCCCTGAGGCTTCCGGGGGTGTCAAAAGTGTGTTTTGCCAGCACGGGGGGTGGGAATCTGCACTCTGCATGTGTTGTATTTTGTCCACTCCTGCCAACTGAGGATGCATGCTTTAAATATCCTGTAAAGTCAATTCTTCCCAGACTCTCCAACTTGCAAATTGCAAGAGGCAGCTGCCCCCTCAACAGCTGAATGGACCTGGAAGGTGGAACAGAGACAAGGAGAATGAACTCTGGAGTCTGCTAGGCAAAATTCCCATCCTTCCTTCCCGACAGCTTCTTTCCTCATTTTTCCTTTGTAGAAGGAAATGTATCAAGGGAGAGAAAAAAAACTTCTTCCAGCTGGTGTGGCAGCAGAGACAGTGTCTCTGTCTTTCCACAATAAACCTGTCCTTTCCTACTCCCCTGTTAACCACAGAGTCCAAACTCTCCTTCACTGTGCCCAAATCCTGCTTTCCCATTTCAGAGAGATGTTGCAAATGTGCTAATGCATTATGCCAGTGTAACTATGTGCAACCATGCTGGCATTGGTGATGGCAGCAGGAGGAAAAAGATCATGGAGGCAGTGGCTACGCAGGAGGTAAGATTCTGGAGTAACAGCTTTGTTCAGAGCTGACAGATTATGCCTAGTGAGTTATGATGGTGCTAAGTCCATCATATTTCATTATAGCCCAATTTTTTGATCGTTGCAGAGGTTGGAATTGTATTCTGGCCACTCAATGAACAACCCCCCCTTTCAGTGTGCCATCCCCCTCCAATGGCGATTTCCCTGTCAGTAGAGAAAAGGAGAAGCAACAGAGGTACATCCAGCTATTTCCCATTAACTGGCTGCATAGCACTAACAATCATCCTCGGGGAACTTGTGGGGGACCTCCTGGAACTTTCCTGACCATGTCTGCTATGGTGTGTCCATCTCAAGGAAAATAGCTAGACATATGTCTGCTACTCCTTCCATTGACGTGGAAATGGTTGTTGCAGGAAGGCTGCCATACTGAAGAGGTGGGATGGGAGGATTGCGCTAGGAAACATACCACAGCTATATCCTAGGGATACATCTCCCAAAGCAGGACGTCAGCCTCTGTCTGCCTTTCTTTGCCACTGCTATGCAACTCTGGAAAAAGTGAAACTGCATAGTGTATCAGTAGGAGATGCCCCATAGTGCCCTCATGGGAATGGACTACAGAGCAGGAGAACAGCCATAACTCCCTTTTTGTGCCTGAGAGTGTCGTAGAAATGAAGAACAACACAGTAAAAGTAAATGGGCCTCTTTTTAACTAGACAAATGATGCTGGTGGGGCAAGAGGAGATAATGGCGGCCTATAGCACAAATACAGAGACAGTACCAAGCTGAGAACTGAAGACGCTAACATTTTACCACTCCATTTACATCACACCCACTCCTTCCTCCTTACTATGACACTTGCAACAAGGTAGTGGGCTATTCCATCAAAGAGAAAGCTCAGTGGGAAAAATAATTGTAAAGAATCTGAGAGAGCACTTTAGCGCTGTAGGTATCTACAAATAAAGCTGGTTAAGGGGAGAAACTTCGCTTTGGATGACTTTTTGCTTTGTAGAATTTTGCTCCCCTCCCTGTCTATTTTTTTCTACTTACACTCAGTCTAACAAGTGTGAAAAGCCACCTGAAAAATTCTTGCTAATTTCTATTATTAAAAAGAGTTGAGAGGGAGAAGTGAATAGCTCAACAGTTCTAAAAAGAACAGTGGTATAAGACAAACCAGACAGTAAGAGTTACAATAAGTGGCTTTGGAGAAGGGCCAGCCCTGCTATTAGGAAGAGAGGGACTTTTCTCAGAAAACTGATCTTGGAAAACAGTAGCAATGTATTGGAGGAGAAAGCTGAGTGCCATGTGTCTCCCAGTGGCTAACTTACTGTCTTCAGTACAGCGAAAGAGTCAAAATTCAACTAACAGTTCAGTTGGTTTTTGTTCATAGAATGGGAGAATCACTATCTTGTTTTTTGTTTCAGGAAAGAAAAATGCTTTGGGGTTTAGCAAGAAGAGTCTTCAGCCATTCAGAACCAGATGGATAGTCAATGGATTTTTTTTTTAATGTTCCTATGCTACTGGTCCTATTCTATGTTTACACCAGTAGACCTATTCTCATCCCTAATTTCTGTACATTGGTCCTCCTCCAATGTACAGAGTGCAGGAATGTCAGGATGAGGTAGGAAAAGCTGTGGAAACTTAGGGGTAGAAATGATAGCATAGCCAACACGCTTTTGATTACCTGAGCACCTTTCCACACAATTCATGTAATTTATACAATCAAATCTTCAATGCCAGTTGCTATAAAAAAGATTTCACCTGCTGCTGAAAAGAGCAAAGAAATAGCCATCCTAGCCTTTCTAGGGAGGGAGTTCCAAACACAGAAAAGGCTTGCGTCTACATTCCAACCAAATATGTCTGTGAAGGTTGTGAGATTGAGAGGAGGGCCACCCCAAAAGTCTTGTTATTTCTCCAGGCTCATATAGATATGAGCCTTCAGATACCCTGGACCCAAGCTATATAGGTTTTTAAGATTATAACTAGCCTCTTAAATTGTATTTAGAAACACTCTGGCAGGGAATTGTATCTTCTCTATAGCCAGACCCATTTAAAAATCTGCCTGCAGTCCTCTGGACCAGTTTAAGGTTCTGAATACAAAGGCAGCCCCACATAGAGTATATTACAGGAACCCAATAGGATATAAGTAAGTTGTATGTCACCATGGACAAGTGAGACATCCCCCAAGAAGAGGTGCAGTTGGCACACTACCAATTGTGTAAATGTACTTCTGGCCACTGCTGAAACCTGGGCATCCAGGAGAACACCCAAATTGCAAGTCTACATCTTCAGGCTAAATCTTGATCTCTCACCATTTTAAATAGTTGATCTTTCATTATTATGTTAGTTGACCATTCATGATCCTTACTGATATTTGTCAATTGTCACCACTGAAAAGAATTGCATCTGAGTGACATAGGGTAAGTATCATTTGCAATTAAGTTTTCATGGCTCAGACATGCACGGAAATCACAACTTGATACTGCAGTCATGTCTGTACTCTATCTCTCAGCATCCTCTCTAAAACAGGAATGGCAAAATAGATTCATTTTCTTCTCTTCCATTTTTAAAATATTGAAACTTCCCATCCTTTATATAAAGAAATTGGTGATTTGGGGGCATTTTTAATAACAAAGAACATTATTGCTAATCTGCATCAGCAAAATTAAATGGGAATGGCTTCTTGACACAGAAAGAAGACCATCCTTCACCAGCCTGCCTTACAGATATTAAAGGCCTGAATCCTGGACAAATTTACCATGTACAGGCATTCCAGCATGAAGATCATAATTTACTGTCTGTCATATAGATGTTAAAGATGAGCAGCCCCTCACAGATTTTAAAAACTGTGAATTCTAATAAAACATTGCAAGTAGGATTGGATCTGAACCCAGACTTTGAAGAATTACACACTCAAAGCCCTCTGTTAACAGTGATGGTTGGTGGGTTCCATGTCACGGGTGTGATGAACCTGTTCTGGATTTTATTTCAGACTTTAAAGGAGCTATCAAAGGTGCTGAACCTATTTTGGGATAGGAATTGGACTGCAATAAAACTTAGAGCAGAACCATCACACTCTTGATATTGAATCCTCTGGCCTCCAGTGGATGAGTAAATCAGCCAGAATGTTTCTCCCACATTCTCCAACATTCTGATTTTAAAAATGTTAAGCACATTCATCAGAGTTATGAAATACATGGCCAAAATCTGGTCCATTATTGTACTGAAAAAAAAAAAAAAGATTCTCACCCACCCTTACTCTAAAAGCAGTGCATCCAGAATGATAAATAACCCAAGCTTACACAAGTTTCAATGAACCAAAGTCCATTGTTTCAAGATGCTGGACACATCATAGGCCTGCACCCTACCTTGTCCTGTAGTCTTCTGGTTGTGATCTCAGCAGTGCCTCTGCCGGGAATGGAGTGTGACGGGAATGCTCCCCTCCACAACAGACTGGATCCCTGTGGAGGGGAACACGATGGACATGCCTCTTCCTTCTGCAGCACAGCCAGGCTCTTTCCCATGCTGTGCTGGGGAAGGAAGTGTCGGAAAAAATGAATGAATTGGGGTTATTGTTTAAACAAACAAGACCAACTAGCCCTGCTATGAAAAACTCCACTTTAAAAGAAAACATTTCACAGCCAGGAGAGAAAAGAGCCACTCACGTTTCAAAGGCATTTAACTAATTTATTGAGGGTAATAAAATACAAGCAGCTAAGTAATGTCCATGCCCCACTGAGCTGAAGCTCACAGCATACAGAAGAAAAAAACTCTGACCACAAGTCAGAAGAAGCAGTAGTAGTGAGACCGAACTTCACAGACCAGCCTCTTTTGTAGAAAACATACAGTAGACAATAACATGTGTAAGCGTGTGAAACCTGTACAATAACATGTGTACAGGTTTCACATGCCTACATGTTACACTTTCCCAACAGGAAGTGCCTCCATTGTACTTCTGGGCCTTCCACAGGGCAGGTAAGTGAGGGACCATTGTATGATCAGGGGTAATTGATGAGGAAATCTTGTCAATTATTTACTCCATGATTATGCCGGCTCGTGATAGGAGAAGGATGGGACTGCAACAATGTCTGGTGGAAGCATCACTGCAGTCCCGTTCCTATCCCATCCCCATGCTAGGATCCAGGCCTCCTGTGGAAAGGACCACAGAATCAAGCAGAAGACATGTAAGAAGAATTTTCTATATATTTTTTTCTAGCAAGCACTGTATCTTTACATTTCACTGGAAGGGTTAGTACAATTTTTCAGAAAGAAGTAGCTTACTTATACCTCAAGTAAAGAAGTAGATATGTTTCTAGGCATTACTTCTTGAACAGAAAATTTGGTACCAGAGGCAGAAATAACATGGACAGAACAGATATATGTTGCTACACAGAATTACAGAGCAGTTCAACATGTTTCAGCAAACATTTTACTCAAAACTGACAATAGGTACAAGTGAAATGAAACAACAAGGTCAAGTAAATAAAACATTTTGAACCTTTTAGAGACAACATGAAGGCTTTTTCCAAAATACATCAAGGGATTTTATTTCTTTCATCAACTTCCACTTTTCTTATGACTTTGCTTTTGGTGGCCATATTTATAGATCTATGTGTTTTTATACGATGCTAGAGGTAGCTGATGAAACAGGCTAAGCTGCTTTCCCCTTTTCTTTCTCTTCTGTTGTTCATACATTCTTGGTAAGGGTTTCTGGGGGCAGCCTGCTGTTTATCTTGCCTAATATAGGCTAGCTAAAGCAGAGACTAATCCCATTCCTTCCCAGTTGCAGCTTTACTGTATTGTTTACTGCAGATATGCTGCTGCAACTCAGCACCAAAATTCTGTGTTTCTCCAGCCTCCCTTCACCCTCCTAAGGATGCTGCTGCTAAAGAAATATTCCAGCTAGACAGATAACAAGGAGGAGAAGGGGGGGCTGGGTGTGAAAAGACCTTGTATAAGGAGCTTGTTTCTCGCTTGTAAGGCTGTACTGTTCAGGACACCAACCAGTGGAAACAGGGAGACAGCATTGATGAGCTGACACAGAGACCAAAGGAAAAATTATCCACTGATTTGCACGGAAGCTAAACGTGGGGCAGAAGGAGGTGAACAAGCTGGATGCAATGAAGCCAAGGTGGGACACTGTAAACTGAGCCAAGAGGGCTGAAGATATCTGTGCACCCTGGTTTTTGGAGACATGGCTACTCTTTCAACAGCTCCCTTCTCTTGATTTCTTTTGGCAAGCTGCTTTTAGCAGGTTTCCTTTGTCTGCTTGTACGTGACAAAGCAGTGCTGACCTCGATGCACAATGCTATTGCCAACCTACCACCATCCCACATCTGCTTGTGTTTTCACTGACTATCCGAACATTGCCTGAGACAGCAGTGAATTGCAGAGAAAGAACGTTTTAACAATAATCCCAATTAACCTTTGCACATCTTTTCTCCTGGTGTCTCATCCTGGGTAAACGGGTCAATAAGAAGACTGGCAACTTCATTTCCCAGCATTTATATAGTAGTGCTAGCAAGGGAAAGAAACAATTGCAATGCCAAAACACTTTGCCCACAGGATTTTACAGTCCCCTTTGTTTTTTGATTGCTGAGGTCTAAGTTGCACTGAAAAACAGAAGCTGCAGATCTCTCAAATAAGTCATGAACAGTGGGGCTGGGGGAGTACTAGAGATTTAGCCAAGGGTGTAGCTATGGGTGGGGGTCAAAATGAGGGCATTGCCCAACAATAGGAATTCTGTCCTCCCAGTGATTTTTTTCCTTCAGTCCCCAAATTTCCAGCTTTGCAGAAAGTGAGACATTGCACTGGAAACGTATGCAGCCCATGGGCCCCACTTTCCCCCCTCTTACATTAAACAAACAATCCACTTAAAACATAAAGTTAAAACACAGTTAGTGAAAGATACAGCATAATACAAAAAATTCTCCTGCCCTAGCCAGGTAAACATGAAACTCCTACTTTAATAAAATGGCATTTTAACTTCCAGCAAAAAGAGGTCACAGAGGGAGACAGATGAGTCTCCCTCAGGAGTGAGTTCCTTAACCTAGGAACCAGTGTGTCTTCCAATTAATGGTAACGTTTCACTCATCTGATGCAGTGGGTTTTGCCCTACCACAGTTTATCTTATGCTAGAATAAGTCTTTGAGATTCTCTTTTGTTCCAGTGATTTTCTAGCAAGTTTTTTTTTTAAACTGTCAGATCGAGCATTCTATAAAATGTTGCTAAATCCAGAGAGGGAAAACAACAACAGCAACCCTAAATTCTTAACAGCAAGTGTCTGCAGAAGACAATGCGGAGTGGACAAGCCAGAAGAAACGGGAGTAATTCATTCAAGAAGAACTGTCATTATTTTGCAGTGGAGGAAGCAGAGGTTCGATAGTAGTACTTTGTGCATAGTTCACTAGAGGCACTGTTTTATGTCCCACTCCTTGAGAGACTAGGCTGGTGAGTTCTTGTGACAGGGCATCCACACACAGCTCTTCTTTGACATGGTGAATGCTTACACTCTTCTATACTGCTGCTTGGAGCAACCTTGGTGGCAGGACAGCAGTGGCACCCTATATTCTAGCATTCAGAATATCATGTCCCAGCACATAGCGGTGGGCAATTAATAGAGGAGGAGACGAGCTGTGTCCATGAACTCTACCAATAGGCGAACAGGATCTTGACTAATGTCTCCATCATCTCCACTTTGTACCTACTATTTCCACTTGATTTTAATGATAAAAAATCACTACAAGTAGGGCCATTTCCGCAACTCGGCAAGGGAATCACTCCCTGCCACCACTCATCAGATCTTCTTTGAGTCCGGTCCGGTCCAGGGCGAGGAGGAGCAGTGCGTGATCGCAGATCTGCACTGCTCTGGCATCCAAAATGGTGGCTTCCGGTTGGTCGTGGGTCACGACCAACTGCTGAAGCTCGCCAGCCAAAAGTCCGCCCTCCGCAGATCGCAGGCTCGCATTGGTGTGAGCCTGCGAATCTGCATTGGAGAGCAGGCACGCCATGGCGCGCGCTGGCATTTTGAAAAACCTGAAAAATCAGGTTTTCCAAAAACACCCTGGAGGACCGCTTGGGGTCACTCCGGAGCGGACTAAGGTGCAGATCTATGCTAAGTAGTCTAGACCCAGTCCGCTCCAAGGTGCAGACGTCCTCCGTGGAGGATGCATTGCACTGTTTTTTTTAACCCATGTGGAAATGGCCTAGGTTTTGTGGTAAAGGATACAGATCTTGGAAGTAGTTATTTTAACTGATTAATTGTGATTAATTCTCTTCCCTTGTAAGAAAACTACATTTAAGCCACATTACAATTCTAATCTGCTAAGAGATAAATTCACCCTTAAGGGTTATAATAGTACGTTTTTTAAATACAGAGTGCATGGTGTCTCTAAAGAGTGGTTCAAATGTTAGATTGTGCTGAGCCATGTGTTCCTGGCTTTATGCTTTGTTGCAGGTCTTGAGTCAAGAGCAAGTGGATGGAAGAATATGTGCTTTGCTTTACAGCCCATTCTCTTATAGCAATGGTTCTTAACCTTTTCTTTACTGGGGACCCCCTGTAAATATAATTTGTTCTCAGGGACCCCAGAGACTTACCGGTAACTCAAAATTTTAATATGTAAATAATTAAAATATTCAAATATTTGTTTAAATTGTCAAATATTCATTTATTTAAGGCTTCTGGAAACTAAGATTCAAATGCCCACTCAGACACTGGTTGACCTGAGGCAAGTCACATTCTCTCAGCCTCAGAGGAAGGCAAAGGCAACCTCCCTCTGAACAAATCTTGCCAAAAAAAATCCTGTGATAGGTTTACCTTAAGGTTACCATAATTCTGAAATGACTTGAAGGTACACAACAACAAAGTGCCACTGACAGGAGGAGGTTCTTTCTATCTCTCATGTTTCTCCACTTTGAAAACTGATTTATGGTGACCCCAAAGTGAATCTATCATGGGTGTTTTCTTGGCAAGATTTATTGCCTGTGCTTTTCTTTGAGGCTAAGAGAATGGGACTTCCATGAGGTCACCCAGTGGATTTCCTTGGTCTCCAGAGTTATAGTTGGGCAGATGTCAGGGATGTGGCAGCAGGGGTATGTCTGCGGGTACCAAAACTGGTTCCTCATTTGCAAACAAGGGAGTGGTTTGGGCATGTGCACATGCTTGCCACTGTCTCCCTTTTGTCAGAGACATGGAAACAGGGGGTGTGGAAGTTGAGGGACACAGCAAATGAGGGACCAGTTTTAGCACCTGTGCACACCCCCACTGCTTCATCTCTGTTGCTGGCATTGCTGTTGGTATCCAGCAGCAGGTCTTCATAGACTCCCTGTGAGGGTTCCGCAGACCCTTAGAGTTCCCTGGACACCAGGTTAAGAACCACTGTCTTATAGCATTCAGATTTCTTAAAACAAAAGCCACAATGTTAACAATTTTAACTGCTTTTCAAAACACTGACTATTCAGGGGAAACTAATTACTTCTAGAAAGTAACTTTGTAAGGATTGTAGGTCAGTGCTACAGCACATATTTTCCATCTCAAAGATCCATACCCTTAGCTTTTCCAGATGTGGCAGGGAAAGACTTCTGTCTAGGACTCTGGAGAGCCACTCTTAGTCTGTGTGGGTTGTAGTGGGCAAAGTGCAGCCTTCAAGGCACATGTGGCCCCTTTGGGCCTTCTGTGGCCCCCCAAACCCTACCCCAAGCCCTGTACCTTTGCCTTCCATTTTTTCTTTTACCCTAAAACATCCAAGCATACCTTCTAAGAGTTGCTGCTGGCTATGCCACTCTTTTTCCTGTCCAGCATATATTTAGGCCCATAGAAGAGGGGATGTCTTTCAAAACCAGTAGTGATATATCCTTCTAGGTCCTGGGTAGGATGAATCTGCCCCTGGATTTCTTGTAAGATACCTACCTATAATGTAGTTAATACTAAAGTATACCACTGGCATAAGGCATCTCTTTAATTTTCTATGAGAGAGAAAGCTTACATACCACCAAGCTCAAGACAATGCAGATTCTGTCTCAAACTCCATGCTGTTGGTTGCCTTCAAGATATATATATTTTATTTTGTTTCCCTCAGGCATGCTTGAGTGCAATGCTGCTAGGCGCAGAGTACTTCACATGCAAATGTAAAAGCATAATGTTTGCTGCATGGACCAATATGTGCACACTGGCGCTGTGTTCCTAGTGTAACAGCCCGTGTTGTTCTTATTAAATGTATAACAGTGCCAAGAATTGTGACGGGGCTGTGGAGTACAAACTAATTATCTCTAACAATTCCGCCTGCTTATTTCTCGCATGGATGGCCAGCATCTTCAGCGGAGCTGGTTACATAGCTGAGCTCAGACTTAAGGGCCTTTGATTGGCTTGAAGATATTTTGTTGTTGTCTATAAAGATGAAGAGGAAAATTATGGGCAGCTTCACATTTTATAATGCTGTGTCTGCATTTCTAGAGTAATTACCTAGTAAAATATCTTCTAGGTGAAGTGGCTGGAAATACCAGGCTTCCCCTCCCACTTTCCCGCTGAAAGAGTGGACAGTATAAAAGAAAACATTTGTGTGCAACATAGTGGACCAAATGTATATTTGTAGCTACTTTCTTTGCTACTAATTTGGCAGGGACCGTCCTGATTAATTCTCTGCCATCCCACTTTTTTAGCTGCTTTTAAAATGTTCCAGTTTATCTCTTCTCCTCCCAGTTTCCCCCTTTCTCTTCAGCTTACTTCAATAGCTTCAAATAGAACAGTCAATTGAGGGGGAAGGAAGTAGAGAAGCAGAATGGCAAAATCCTGCCCTTCCTTGTAGGTTCAGGCCAAAACAAAATGCTGCAGCTTCTCCTAGCTTGTGCGATCTTCCTCATTAATAACATTTGTAATCTTGACCACACTCTGATGTGTCATGGTTTTCATCTGTGGATGTTGGAGAATGTGGTAGATATCAAAGTAAATTCCCATTTTTACTAGAGGAAAAGTATGTAACTTTTAGCTTTGGGGCCAAAGGGGCCCCAAAACTTTATCTGACTTCTCAGGGTTGCTGATATCCCACGCTTACTGCCAAATTTCCCTTCTTCCACACTGTATAAAGCAATTTAGCATAACTCAGGTCCAATAGATCAACTGAGTTATAATCACTAAGCTTCAAATGCTTGGGTAAACAGCCAATTTTTAACTTGGCATCAAAATGAGATGAACATTGGTGCCAATCAGGCCTCCAAGGCAAGCAGTTTTAGAAGTGCTCTAAAAATTTCTAACTGTACTACAATTCTTTGAGGTCAAGTAGCAGTCCTGACATCTATCAGAGTTCTGTTGGTGTACTGTACTGCATTTCATGCAACAGTGACAGATTAGAATTAATCCATATCAGTATGGTAATTTCTTGATCCTGTACCAGCCCTGAGTTCAAATACCCACTTATTCATAAAACAGTTCACAGAGCAGCATAAGAAACATCCCGCTCTCCAGATGTTGTTGGTTTGCACCCTTGTTCACTTAGCCAATGGGGAGTGATCAAGTCATAGAATCACAGAATTATAGAATCTTAGAGTTGAAAGGAGACACTACCCTCTATCATACTGGAATATACAACTAATGCACTCCTGAAAGGTGCCTATCTATCTATCCTGCCCAAGTAAACACATCTACAGTCCACAAAAACTGACAGGAGAAAGACAGGCCAATCCAAGACTTATACTGGGTGACAAACAAATGTATGGTTCAGGCAGTCAAAGATTCAAAGGAAGAAAACAACCTTCAGCAAAGTCCAAAAGCTGAGAAGGGAGTTGCCAGAAAGATCACTCCACAAGTACATACCAAAGGTCAGAGAGCTGGGAAGCCAGAGATGTCAGTCAGGATAGCATAAAGGTTTGGTAGCTATTGTTCTGCTTTAACAGAACAGCATGGGTTGAAGTAAGTTATAGTCAGTAGTTAGTAAGCCCAGCTGGCTTTATTAGCTCAGTGTCTTTTATTTAAGGTCTGAGCAGGGCATTGCCTGACCTTTTGCTCCCTATGCTTTTATTTATGTTGTGAGAGGGTGAAGTTCCTCTGCCTCCTCCTTCTTCTGAGCTGCAGCTCCCCTCTGGTATGAACTGGGCTCTGGAGCTTCTGGTGCTATAGAAAGACTACCAGACTCTTCTGGCTCTAACCAGGACCCTTAATCCTGGTTCTCTTTTCCACCTACTTTAACTGAGGATGCCTCCTCTGGGTAAGACATGACACTAACCTCTGTTCAAAGCTCTCCAAGGAAAGAAGTCCCAAGCCTGTTCGACTGTTGAACAGTTCCTATGGTAAAGTTCTTTCTAATGTTTAGGTGGAGTCTCTTCTCTTGTAATTTGAATCCACTGATTCATGTTCCAGTTTCTAGAACAACAGAAAACAAGCTCGCTCCATCTTTTACGTGATCTCCATTCAGATATCTATTACGTCACCTTTCAGTCTTCTCTTTTCCAAGCTAAATATACCCAACTTTCTACATTGTTCTTCATAAGGTTTGGTTTCCAGATGATGATGTGAGTGGCAACATTTGGACATTATCCATCCCTGTCATAGGGGAATGATGGGTGTTGTTAAGTGTTCCCAGATCTCTGAAGTGTGAGAAGTTGCAGGAACAGCACAGTGGCTGAGATTTTCTTTAGTGCAGGCAGAGCACAATGCTCTATTGTCAAATTTACATAAAGGCAAATGTCTGCAATGTTCTACAGACCATTCTATGCTGTTGTAGTAGCATAGTGGACAGTGTAGTGTAGTGTCTAGTGGACAGTGTGAATCATGGGGCACAGAGCTTTGCCTGCACATTGGCCTGGCCTTTCAGCTGACCCACTGTACTGTGAAAAAATGAGGGACTGCTTGTGTAAGTGCAACGAGTTACCTCTTTAAATACAACAGCCAACTTAACTTAGCATTATGCAGTTATAATGCCCCAATGGCATTCTGGCATCCTGTTTATTTTTATATATATATATATGTGTGTGTGTGTGTGTGTGTGTGTCTGTCTGTCTGTCTGTCTGTGTACACACACATACACACACTTCCTAAATGTATTAAATTTCTATGCTACCTTCTTGGCACACTAGAGGTAGCTCTGGGCAGTAAATAAAATAAAATAAAAACAAAGGCAGAGAAAACATAAAAGACAGATTAAAGACATAATTAAAAACCCATCAGTAAAAAGAGAATAACGACATCTAACCATTAAAACCTCTTTAACAGCAACCCAGATTAACTACACAAGGCCTGTCTGAACAACAAAGTCTTAACTTGCAGGTAGAAGGGCAAAAGAGTGAGAACCAGGGTAGTCTTCATTGACAGGGGATTCAAGATGGGAACTACCAGTGAGAAAGACCTTTCATACATCCCCACAAAATGTGCTTCAGATGGAAATGTAGTAAGAATTAGCAGCCTTTGCATATCTATGCTTACCACTTTCCAGTGTGCATGTTTCCATTCCCCTCTAGCATCTCTCTAAAAAGCAATCATTTTTCTTCTCTCTCTGTCCTCTATATTTGATTGTGTACAACTGAACAGGTGACTTTAAAACACATGCATTGTACATAAAGCAACTTTTCTTTTTTACAAAAAGTTTGTTTATTTTCTCTACTTGAGTTCTCTCTCTCTCTCTCTCTCTCTTTCTCTGTCTCTCTCTCTGTATGTGTGTGTGTGTGTGTATGCAGGCATGTGACTGATCGTTGTTCAGCCTCTGTCTTGCCAATTTGGTTAGTCTGCTTGAAAAATCCACTACTGTATCTCATTTTCCAACAGGTTGGGCTGAGAGAAGGGCCTTTCATGAAAAACTTAACGCCCAGACAGGCTTGTAAGGGAGAATATGGCCTGATCCCAAGTAATATAGGAGTTTATAGTTTGTAACCAGCATTTTGAATGGTGCTCAGAACCAACAGGGGATTCACGTGCTATCTATACCTAACCCCAGTCAATAGCCTGTCTGTGGCATACAAATATTTTAATAAATTATTGAAGGTAAAATTAAAATAAAATTTCAGGTAAGGTTAAATTCTGCTGTCTCTGTTCTGTGTGGTTTTGTTTCTTCACTTCCTTCAGCCATACCTTCTTGCTGCTATCCTTTCCTTTCCTATCATTTCCATGTTGTGGCTGCCTTTTTGTAACAGAACATCTTGAATGGCCCTCTTAGGAGAATTAAATTAATCCCCTGTAAAACTGTTCATTATTTTATCCATAAACCACATAACGTGGATTGCAAATGGAAAGGCAAAAAACTGTAATGGAGCTAGACATAGCATAAATTTTCAGGAAGACCACATTTAATGGAGAACAGGGCATCAAAGACTCAAGGAAAGAATATTCTAATGGAATAACTATAATCATATCTGCAACTTGTCTGGCAAGTACAGATCAGATCAGATCAGAATTCATAAAGAAAGTATTCTACAAGGTTTCCTACATGTGACAGTGCTGAGAAAAACTTCCAGCTTTCTCTGGGGTCAGATCTGCAAGACTCTGAGGCTGTTACTGGGTAGTAATGACAAATGCTAGGCTCTTCCCCAAGATAATTCTGTCTAATTGGCCTTCAGAGAGACCTAGGATTGGTAGGGGTGGAAAACAAAGAAAGGGCAAATGGTAATCTCCTTCTTTCCTTTGTCCTAAATTTAACTTTTTCTCACAACAAGAGGAGACACATTAAACCATTTAGATTGTGCCAAGTTGGCATTTATATAAGTTCCATTGATTCAATGGGCCCACCGTAATTGGCACTAAAAACTGGATTCAGCATATGCCTTTCCTCCCCCAGCACTGCAAATTATTCAAGGAGGTCCCTATTCAAGGGCCCGCATATCTGAGAAAGCCATATCCTTTAATCTCAACTTGATTAACAACATCTGCTATGGCTGCCATTTTGATCCATGGACACCAAACCAATCTTATGAGTGGGGTAGTGGCAATCCCCAAATTTCTAGCACTGCAGTAAATCAAAACATCATATGGGCATTTAGAAATATAGTTTAGGCATCCAAAAAAGAGGGTCAGACAAAGAAAAGGAAATTTCATTGAGCTGGGTAGAATTCTTACACATGTACACTCTTTAATGGGATACATTTTTCAGTGCTGTGAAGGACTTTGAGCATTTGACAAATATTGTTGAAAGAGTTCTGGGGTTCACTGTTCAGATGTCCCTCAGCCATTGCTCTGTTTTCCCCATACCTCTGCAGTCCTCCATGCCTTTAGAATGTCTGTTCAAAAGCTGCTTGAGCAAAAACACTCCTGCATGTTTTCCCCTCAACTGACCCCTGTTGTTGATGCAGTGAGTGGCATTGATAGATGGGGTTCCTTGCCCTCCTTAGCTGGAGGAGTTGCAATGATGGAATACCAGAAGGGAAGGGGAATGGCAGTGGAGCGGACACTTTAGAGGTCAGAGAGAAAAGGAATGGAGGGGGAAACAGCAGGGACTTTCTCACTAGACAAACATGTCAGTCACTCACCACAAGCCATGATTTTCCCAATGTCCCCCCATCTGTCAGCCTAGTCCAAGAGCTTAAAATAATTTTCCTAGAATGAACCTCTGACAACAAAAATGCCATTTAGTCACTATTTTAAACTATGAGTAATCAGGGATGGATGGAATAGGAGGGAGTTATGCCCAGAAGACAGTATGGAGCAGGCCTCAAATCAGTGGTATCATGAAGTAAAATAGCCCCTTGGTATCTTCAGATGTTCATGTCTACCCTTGTACGTGCACACAGAGCATAAGGAGTCAAGAGGGAGCTTACAAGGGCACAGGCAAGATGTTGGTATTAGACTACATTGCTGTGAGTCTCCACGGAGTTCCTTATGTCAATGTTGAAATGTGGCACCGAAGGTCATCTTTCATTCTCTCTCAGCTAATAGGTTCATTTACCATGTTGTCAATGGAAAGGAGAGTGAAGCTAGAAGCATGAGATGCCAAAGCAAAAGAGTGACTAGGTAAAAGAACTTGGCCAAGATCTTTTCAGCTGCTCACTTTAAAATAAAAACAAAGGTCAATAGCCTTGTCTGTATACAGCAGAATATGCAACAATGTGCATGCTGCTACCACAGGCTTAAGATTGTCCTTTTTGTACAATATTTCTGTTGTTTGACTAGACAAAATATTTGTCTGCTGGACTACTCAGGTGGTATATAGCTGTTAGCTATAGTCTGGAAAAACCCAGTAGTTGGAAAAGGGTGTTTGTTTGTTTGTTTGTTTGCATGTTCCAGGATCCTGCAGCCAAAAAAGTAACTTTCCAAAGCTCTGGAAAAATCATGATTTCAAATCATGAATAAAGTAAGTGTTCTCTTTGAGAATGATACCTTCCATGTGTAGATGGCTGCCATAGTGATAGAAGACACACTTTCCTTCCCCTCATACCAGGGTGTATACTGTAGAAATAAGCCTCTAGCAAGCAGAAAATCTGTGCATTGGGGGTAGGGTAGGCTAGAACTTCTGTCTTTATGTGTTAGGTTGGCTGTATCACATCTCCTGAGATATCAGGACCAAAGCCTTGTGATGCCACTAAATTCTGGTGATGCCATTGGATCATGTCACAGAGGGGGAGTCCTTGTGATGCCACTATAACAGGTAGGCAAGAATTGGAAGGACAGCCAGAACGGCTTCTGAACCAGCTGGCTGTGGAAACAAGTAGAAGAGGAATCTTTGTAAATGGACCCAGAATGGAGGAAAAACCTAGCTAACTGAGCAATATAGCAACTGAGAGATGAATTTTTGTGTGAGGAAGTCATTTCTGAGAGCCAAGTAAGGTAGTGAAATAAGCCTAGCAGCTGTACCAGTTGCCACTGTCCTCACTAGGGCTACCTTTGAAGCCTTTGTTGTATCCTGCATGACATATGGGGAGCTTTCTCAGCTCCTAAGTTGCTTCTGGGGCTTGCAGAAGGCTTATCCCTAGCCCACAGGGAGTTTTTTTCCTCCAGGACTTGATTTACTATTGCCAGGGCTGGTGGAACAAGAAGGATCACAGGTTGCTATACTGATACTTCATTCTTTGCCTTGTTCCAAATGGTACAGTGAGCTCAAGTGCATGCACCTTCCCCTTTCTTTCTCTAGCTCTTGGCTTCTAAGTGCATCAATGTTGCACAAGTGAAATATTCCAAAACCTTTGTGCTGTGCCAGTGAGCCTCAGCACCAATTAGGAATGGGTGAAGATGAATGTACAGCCTTAATGTCCCTCATGGGTGAACAATCAGTTCTTCTCCTCCAGATAGGTTTTCACACTTGAAGATCCAGGAAGAAGAGGCATAGCAGTTCCTTGAGACTTTAATCAGTGCCTTGACACCTGGTAAATCTAGACTGTTAGTATTTTGTTTTTATATTAGGAATAGGTAAAATAAGATTTATCCTCTCCAGGCTGAAGTTGTTCACAACCACCTTGGTACTCTGTCTCATTCTACTCCAGGTATATATAGATCAAAGTTAAATGAAACAGATACTGAAGACTGTGAGCACACTGACTAGGGGTCCAACCCCAATTTGCTCAGTGGGACTTACTTTTGAATAAATATCTTTGAAATAATTTATTCTTGAACTCTGCACATATGGCCAACATGGCAACTCAGAACTCACCCTGTAGTAATGGGAGCACTACTTCATCAGATTTTTCCATGGTGAAAATAAAATATCCAACAATTTCTTGGGCGTGGATCTTACTATTAGCAATGGCAGTTAACACAGCACCTTCCTTCCTTCCTTCCTTCCTTCCTTCCTTCCTTCCTTCCTTCCTTCCTTCCTTCCTTCCTTCCTCCCACAATATCAACAGCAGCTATGTTGGCACACTAGAAACCATTTTGTATTCTTCACACTGCTTCACAGTCCCAGACTTACCATCATCCCAAGGCACTGGGGACAGGGTATGTTGTCTCTAACATGCACAAGTGGTGGAGAATATTTGTAGAAAATTGTATGTTAAATGACTGTATTTTGTGGGGTGAGGAAAGAACAAAATCTTAAAACATTTTCTCAGATATTGCCTTCTGAGAAATGCTGGCTTAGTTTTCATTTTACAGCCTGCTTGGTCTTAAAGGTGAGCCAGTCAAACTTTACAGTTTCACCCAGAATGTCCTAAGTACCTTTTGTTTTCATTCTAAACTGAAAGTAAGAGTTTATCTGACAAGACTGTTGAGGACACTCAACTAATTCATGCCAGAGGGAAGCAAAAGGGTCAGTTCCCCAGCTCCTTTGCAGAAATGCAAGGCAAAGCTTCCTTCAGATGTGAATTTCCTCAACCAAGCAAGCAACAGAGATTCATAAAAGACAAACCAAGACTGACACCAAATGCCTGAGATCCTTTAAATGCCTTTCTGTATTAGAAGACAATGCAGAAGTTGTTCAAGATACCTATCTAACTTTCCCAGGGCATAACAAAGAAAAGAGGAGACAAAAAGAAGATGGATCAGCGAAGTCTGTGAGCATGACAGGAGGGAAAAGCTTCTAGAATGGATTAAATAGTTTAATGACTGATAGGACACAAGGGATAGCGGCAAGAGATAACAGCTGAGAGGCTAAAGGCAGTAGGCTGAGAGACACACTGCTTTGACTGGAAATGAGTGAAGTTGCTTCAAAGGGCTCATCTCTCTGATTATCATGAAACAAGCTGGTCAGCTTCAATACACAAGGTGAAAAGGAAATCCAAGGTTTTCTGTACTTTCAATAGACACAGCTTTAAAGCTGTTGTGGAAAAAGTATGACGTGTGAACCACACAGGACCCTCAAGATCTAGTTGGAAGGCATATTCTCTGTTACTGATTTTCCAGTTAAATAATGGGTTTTCCAAAATTTGGACAACCCCATCAGGTAGTGTCCTGTGCTTACAAGTGACAAGTCCCCCCCCCAAAAAAAACCTCTTGCAATTTAAAAACCACCTGAATGGGTCTGCCAGAAAAGATTCCCCTGAGTAGGAAGCGGCACACAAGCCTTGATCAGCAAAAATTCCTGCCAGCTGCTATAGATTTATGGCCCCCTGACCTTGTGATGCAAGGTGCTTGATTGTTCAGGGCTTCTTATGTAAGAGATATTGGCTGTTCCGTGTCATGCCAACATTTCACAAATGATGGGGGTGTCTCCTCAGTGCCCCTCAACATTGGCTGAGATGGGGGGCCACTCTACTGAGGTTCCTCATTAGCTGCATAGGCCATTAGCTATTCAGATTGTGTGTGGGGGGAACTGTCATCTTGAGCCAGAGCCCTTTCTATATCTGACTTCTTTCCACCTGATTCCTTGGTTTCCATGGGATGAGTTATGACAGGAAGTATACTGGGGCAGCAAGACTTTTGCAGAGTTTTTTCTCAGTATCTGCATATCGCAAAGTGTTCTAGGAGATTACTCTGTATAGAGGATCATATGACTTTTTTGTGCAAAACCCAAATCTTCTACATATCTAATGATAATGATAATAATAATTATTATTATTATTATTTTTTACCCACCTGTCCTATGGATTGAGGTGGGGAACAACAAATTAAAATAAAGATAAAAACACAGAATATCAATTAAAATACACAGCCAATTGAAAGAGAATAACATAAGTTAAAAGAGCATGCATATTAAAACAAGCAATTTACAAGTTAAAAACTCCTAATTTAAATATCACCTGGATAGGCCTGCTGAAACAGATTAGTCTTTAGTGCTATTTTAAAATCAGATAGCATTTCTGGTTGTTGAATCTCTTGCAGCAGGTCATTCCATAGTTTGATGAAAAAGTCTTCTGCGTAACAGTTGTCAGCCTATTCCTGTCTGAAGCAATTGTCCCTCAGAGGACCTGAATATATGGGGCAGATAATAAAGAAGAAGTGATTCCATAGGTAACCTGGATTCAAACCATGTAGGACATTAAAGGTAACAACCAACACTTTAAAGGTAACAACCAAAATAATTGGCAGGCAGTTAGGTACTTTTAATATATGTTTAACATGATCACTCCTAGATGCACAAGCAACCAATCTGGTTGCCATGTTTTCAAATAATTGAAGTTTCCAAACTTGGTACAGAGGTAGCTCAATGCACAGCATGTTGCAGAAGTCCAGCATTAAGGTTACTGATGTGTGCATTACCATCTTTAGTTCCTCTAGCTCTAGGAAGGGGCACAGCTGATGTAAGAGCCAAAGCTGGCAATAAGAACTCCTAGCTGTTGCATCTATCTGGGCAATAATTTGGAACAATGGAACCAGAAGTAGCTCCAAGCAGCAAACACAGTCTTTCAAGGGAAGTGTAACCCCATCCAGGATTGGCTGACACACCTCCAACTCTAGGTTATGACCCTTGACAGTAAGCACCTCCATTTTGTCTAGACTCAGGTTCAGTTGTTCCATGTCCAGGCCTTACCTCCTCCCAACATTCATTCAGAGGAGACACACTATCCTTAGCTGATGCTACTTTTGAGAGTATGGAGAAGCGTATTTGGATGTCATCAGTATACTCATAGCACCCTTCCCCATGCTACCAGATGATCTCTCCCAGCATTTTCATGTAGATGTTAAAGAGTATTGGGGATAGGATGGCAACTTGTGGTATACCATATATTATCTTCTTCTTTGAAGAGCAACTGTTCACAGGACCAGAACCACTGTTCGCCTGATTCCCAAACCAGACATTCAAGAAGGGTACCATGGTTGATAGTGTTGAACAGTTCTGAGAGAATCAAAGGCACCTGCAAGGACACACTCCTCCTGTTGGTGCTCAGCCAAAGATTGTCCATTAAAGTGGCCACAGCAGTCTCAACTCCATATCCTGAAGATGGATTGAAATGGGTCCACAAAATCTGTATAATCCAAAACTGCCTGGAGTTAGATGGCAACTGCTCACTCAAGCACCTTGCACTAAAAAGGGAGGTTTGATAGTGGTCTATGGTTGTTAAAGTCCAGGGAGGGCTTTTTAAGAAGTGGCCATACCACTGCTTCTTTTAAACTAGATGGAAAATTTCTCTGCCTGAGAGATGCAGTAATAATAGCATTGTAGCTGAGATCTAAATATCTTCTCCCTGGATGACCAGCCAAGAAGGACAGGGATGGAAGGAACAGGTTGTCCTTCTTATTCATCCTTGTCCAGATCTATGATACTCACCAACAGAAACTGACCCAGTGTAATCCTACCTAGAGAATTGCTGGATATCTTGTTGTCAGCTTCTGCAATAATGATAGCATCTAAGTTGGCTCTTCTCTGAGAGATTTATCTGTGAATTGATTGCTGAAAGCGTCACAGCAAACTGCAGAAGGTTCTAGAACTGGATTTGAGAAGAAGATGCCTGAGCTAGAGCCCTCACTACCCTGAATAATTCAGATGGATGTGAATTTGCATAGACAATGTATGTGGAGAAGTAGGCTTTCTTCACTGCACATATTACCACCTTATAGGAACAAGATGTTCTCTATATTATGCCTTGTTGGATATAAGTTGAGTTTTCCACCATCTGTGCTCCAGTCATTGTCATTCCAGTTTGAGCTCTCTGAGGTTTTCTGTATACCAAGGGGCCCAATTAGAAACAGGTTGCAAAAGGTGTTTGGGAGTGATCATGCCAATAGCCATAGTCATGTCTTTATTCTATCTATTGACCAGGGCTTCAACAGGACTGGCAACACCAGTCATAAACCCCCCTAAGGCTTTCTGGAATCCTGGAGGATCCATTAGCCTTTGAGAACTAATAAGACCACCACTCCTGCATGGACAGATAGTAGCTGTGATACTATCATGGACCAGACAATGATCCATGACAACTCAGAGGTTTTGATCACCTCTGCCCATAGAGACATCTACTTAGAACTAAAACATCATTAAAGATATGACCTGCTAAATAGGCCCATGTTTGTTATGGATGCCATGAACTCCCAAGCTGCACCTTACAGACTGGCCTCAAATGGGATGTTGAAATTGCCCACAACTGGAAATCTGAATGACTCCAACACCATCCTTAAGACCAGTTCTGTAAGCTTGGCTTTCTTATTCTAACCTTGTAAAATATAGGGGATTTAATCTGGATCAAGACCCTAGTGTGGGGCTTTTACAATTGTTGAACTGAAAATTGGAGAAGGTTCCTGCACTATTTATATTTACATAGAACAGGGATTTTCAACAGATATTGCAACCAGGTAATGTAACACCTGCTAAAATTCCCTCTTCTACACTACCATTAAAGACACAGGAGGCCTCTCTAGTATTCCCTCTGGCAACCCTTGTTAGAATGAGTTTAGACCTCTCCTTCCAGGTACCCAGTTCTGATCAGATTCTTGAGGGAAGTTCTTTCCTATGCAAATTGTAGCTATGATGGACCAACCCAGGTTAGGACCACAAAAGTTTAAAGACCACTTAAGCTCACTTATAGAATCCTAGTACCTTATCCTCACTAGTGCTGAGTAAAGAAAAAGAACAAATGCATGGAGTAATGTCAGTTTGGCCTTAAGAATGTTTAGTCTTAAAAGCTTGATTTACATCAGTGCTGGTGCCATTGCAGCACCTTTGTTGCTAAAGTAATTCTGCTGTCTTTGGCGTTTCATTAGTTTCATCAAAACTGGCGTGTATGCACAGGTTAAAATTTATGAAACCATTTTAACTGGTTTTAAACTGCCTTGCTTTAATTTGTCAAAGTGTTTAATATGCTTTTAGTCTCTTTAAATTAATGTTAGCTGTTTTAAATCCTTCCAAATTGATTAGGTTCATTTTATTGTATGTCATCCTGAGATCTCATGGTAAAGAGTGGCATATAGTGTTAACAAAGCCTCTAATAAAGAAGCTCCTTTTTTACAAAGCCTTTTATGCCTGCCCAGCTCTCCATTTTCTTGCTTGTCTAGAGAGGAGGATGAAGAAGTGCTGGAGAAACATGGACTTTTTCTGTTATGTTGCAGCAGCAATACAATCTAAACAATACAATCAAACTAAACAATACAATCTAAACAATACAATCTAAACAATACAATCTAAACAATAAACAATACAATCAAAATTTAAACAATACAATCAAATTTAAACAATAAAACAATACTAAACAATACAATCAAATTTAAGCTGGAAAAATGGGCTGTTACTCTACCCAATCTTCCGATAGCCCTGTGTGCCTTCCTACAAACAGCAAGGTAAACAATGGCTGCCTCCAGACCACCTTGCCAGGCGTGCATGAACAAGGAAAACAGAGAAAAAGGAAAAGTAGATAAGCCTGCCTCACCTTAGAGAGCCAGAAGGAGAAGGAGAAGAAATAATGTTTGTTTAGAGGAGGAGGAGGAAATGTATAAATTTGGCCAGTAAAATGGAAATCATAAGAAAAAATGGAGGCTGGGGAAAGAAAAAAATCACGCCTAGGTGCATTTTTAAAGCAGCTTTCAAGTAGTTTCTAGAAAGTTCAACTTGTATTTCTTTACTTATGAAATGCTAACCTTACCTGTTTGTTTCATTTCACATGTGCATATTCTTAGTTTTAGATAAAAAAAGTTTGCTGAAACATGTTCAAGTGGTCTTCTTTTTCTGGAATATGGATGTATACCTATTCTTTCCATGTTACTTCTATCTCCAGTACCAAATTTTCTGTTAAAGAAGTAATTGTCCAGGGATATACCTGTAGTTTAATAAATAAAATGCAATAATGAGATTGGATGTAGTTTGGTCAGGAGTTTTATTATTCTTATGTTCTCTTCTGTTGTATTGTACATGTCGGTAGGGATGGATTTTATTTTGGTCCTACTCATTGAAACCAATTGTTTAAATACAATTACTAATGTGAATTAGAGTAAGCTCATTGAATCAACAGCTATGTAAATCCCATTACTTCAACCAGCCTTCTCTAGTTGGGACTAACAATTTATTTAGGCTAGGAGGATTTATGTTAGCTATGATTAACAAGTCATATTGATTTCAGTGTGACTATGGTAAATAGGACTAATTTTAGATTTGGTCCATACTGTTACTGTTTTGTTTGAATGTTTTATAACAATCAGTATTGGCTTTTTTTTCAGATGTTGGTCAATCTGAATTCATAATTTTGACCTGAAAGTTGAGCTGGAAGAACCAAGGGTGGTAATGGAGTGGATGCAGTGGCATCTTCAAACATTTGTTTTCTAAATACAAAGTTTTTATATATGTGGTTCATTCTGCTACCAGAATAACATGAAGACAGGGACAAAACAACATCCTAGGGTTAATATGACTGTGAATGTATAATTTAAATGCAATAAACATACCAATATCTCCAGGGCTTGGGACCTGTCCTGGGAGAAAGAAGATAAATTAAATAATACATACATACATACATACATACATACATACATACATACATATATGCATAGTGGGTTTCCCTCTCCACATATATTTTCCCATTCTGGGCTCCATTTCTTGGTATGAGACTTAAGTATAATAACTCCAGGAGAGCTGCTATATTTACGAAACACAAAATACAGTGAGAGATGAAACGTGAGAGTAAGTCTACAACATTCTTAGCATGGAACTGTTATAGGTATGGGAACTAAAGGAGCTTGTCAGTTGTTATCACGTAAGGCATATGTAAAGTTCAAATCATAATCCAAGTTGTATCAAAGAACACCCACTTGGGATTCTTCCTTATTTACTGCATCCATCTACAGTCTGTGATTATGGGGTTATCTGAAGTTCTGTAGCCTGGAATAAATAGACTCAGCTTCATTTTTACTGCTGATGCTCATTTTAGATAAGAATGTCAAAAGAGCTGACACCAGTGTGCCTGTGTAGTAATCAGGAATACTGAAGATATACTAGCATAGACGTTTTTTATCTTGGAAGATGGAGGGACCATAAATGTAGGCCAAAATTCTGCGCCAGGAGACATAGCTATGATGATGGAGCTCAATTTTTGTAGCTGTATCTCCTGATGCAAGACCCACAAACCTTCCTTAGAAGGCAGACAATGCCACCAGCATAGGGATTTATGAAGTGCTGAGGAGTGAAGCAGTAAGGTACTTTCTGACATGCAGTTGAAATTTTTTTCTCTACAACTTTTTGTTGGACTCAATGTGGGTCTGCTTGGTTTCTAAGATGGTTTGAGGGCTCTCTTGGTCATTACACCCTAATGTTGTAGGTCCACATTATGGTATTGTAAATCCTGAAAAGGATGCCAGCGAAAATCATAATTTTTGCATTTCAAGACCACTTCTATTATTTGTATCATGGTATCCTCTCTTAGGATGGTATATCATTTAAGATACTTATCTAATTGGCAGAGTTAAAAGGATAGCAACAACAAACAAACCACATTCCTCACAAAGGGAAGTATGGTTTCCTAAAACATCATTCATAAAACAGGATATAATGGTTTTCAGGATTGTTTTCTAAATATCCTGATCTAGCCATTTAAAATTTTAAACAAACATACCATTCCTAAAATATTACACTCAAAACTCATAAATAATGTCATTTTTGTTCTGTCTAAAATTCTTGATTTGAACCTTTAACATTCTAGTGGAATGTAGGAAATCACACAAGTCTTCAACATAAATCTTGCAAAGTAAACCCTTTGCCATAAGTTGCCATAAGCTGGAGTCAACCTGAAGGCACATAAGAACAATCACAAAATTTTATATTGCCCTTCAATTCTGTTCCCAGAGCACTTTACAAAAGGAACATAACAATGAAAATGTAGACACACACAACCATGAAATAATAAAAGCAACACAAAAAGAGTCAGTAGGAGGTGATGCCTGAATGTAGTAATGAACAGAAGTGTGAAAAGGACAAACAACTTTATACAGCATTAGCTCATGAGAGATAAATAATACAATATCATTGGTAGTGCCAATGACACAATGCAATAGACCTTTCCAGCTGGATGATATCATGGGCACTAATCATATCCATGTGCTCTGCAAGAGAAGGGGAAAGAAATTATGGGCTATTTAGGGTCTGATTCGTGGCATTCTTATCCTAGGATGAAATCAATGTTGTCAGCCTCAACTTGACCAGATACAGTCCCTGGGTATGATTTTCTCACTTTGGAAAATACTTCTCATATGAAGAACTAAGTCATACTAGTATTAGTTCAGCCATAGAAACTAGAAAATAATTCAGTTCATTAGTGAAGTGAAGACTAATCCAGATTTAAGTGTATACAACTAGACTGGTGGAGCTGTGCTTCTCTGCTCCCACTTCTATATGGCAGTCCTTATAAACCACAGAAAATGCTAGTCAGAAGATTAGAAGACTTTGCTGAGACTCTGTGGTAAGCTATAGTGTGTGTCTATGTGTGCACCCCCAAAATGAGGTGGAGACATTTTCCATGAACTGACTGGAGTCCCAAACTGAGAAAGGCAGAGTATAAAATAACATCACATATAACCTACCAATGCTTCCATCTTCCTATGGAATCTAGAAGATTCTAGAACACCAAACCTGATATACATAGCTTGAAGACCATTGTAGATCTATATTCAGTGACAAAAGTCCAAACTTCAGAACTGAATTATGCTAAGGGAAAATCAGTTCATCCTTTTACCAGAAGCTAGTGGTGTGTATACTGACAAAAATGGCCTATAAAAGAATTATGGGGACCAATAATCTGTCCAGTGGTGCAGAGTTCAGCTTGACTGACTCTTGTGGTAACAATGAAGCTACACACACTCCCAGAAATATTTCAAGTTTAAAAGCAAGAGAGTGCATGAATAGGCATTCATAAACACAATGGGGAAAGGCCCAGAAAAGAAGAGAAACCTGTCTAAAACATAAATGGAGCAACCATGCTGGAGACAGTCAGCAGAGGAGAAAAGGTGAGGAGAAATAGAACTTGCCTCACAGCAGAAAACCTTACACCTGTACCTGTCTTCAACATTAGTGAGTCAAAGGCCATCTAGCTCAGTGTTTTCTGTATTAGTGGTTTTTAGGTCATATTCTGCAGAGAGAACAGTTCATAAATGAGAAGGCCAACAATGGTGGACAAGCTTTGCTGAAAGACAATTTGTCCACTTCCACTTAAGCTTGAAAATGTTTGTGCCAAACTAGTTTTAGCAGTAGCAGTAATTCAGAAATGAGTTTGTTGACTTTAATAGTTATAGCAAAACATTTATAAGATTAAATTGTTGCATTAATAATTAATAACACATTGCTTTAAAAGTAAAAATGGCCAAAATTCTGTATGGTGCTCACGTATAGGTAAGCACCATAGTTACAGTGCTACACATTGAATGCTGGTGCAGCTCCCTCAGTCCCCAGTTACTTGGCAGCAACTGCTGTGATCAATGGAGGTCTGTTCTCCGTCACTTGGGAAGCAGCTGGCTGTTGTCTCTTCTTGTGAACGATCCTCAGGGTACCTGTTGCAATTCCATCTAGCATGAGAGATTGTTTCCATGAGAGGATGGGTGGAAATGGCAGCCAGCTGACAGGGAATGGATCCCTGTCAATTGCAGTGGCTGCCTGGTAGGTGGAGGGGGGGTCATGATACCTTTGTAGGCATCATGAATACGTATCATAATAGGTATCATGAATATATAACATTCACAACTCCAGGTTATGTATTTGTAACTGTGATATGGGATTCTGGCCAGCAATTACAATTACTAAATGGCTCCAAATGACCAGGCTTCCAAGTTACTTCCTCCAAATAATTCCACAGTTGGACTAAAAAGGTTCCTTCATGGGGCAGAGTGTATAAGAACTTCTTAGTAAAGATTGTGTGTATCAATAATTGATGACTGAGATCCTGCATTGGGAAATGTAACTATGATGAAGGAGTTATGTCTCCTGAAGTGTCTACCACTTACCTTAGAAACCAGGCAGTCCCACCAATATAGGAATTTCCAAGGTAGGATGGAGGCCAACAAAGCCTCCAGCCCTCTTCCAGAAGGGAGGTGATTTCTGGCAGGTACCTGAAAGAGGGCTCCACAGGAAATCCCCAATGCCTTGGAAATCCCTGTTGGTGGTGATGCCTGGTTCCTAAGGTATGTTTTTTGAGGCACTTTCAGCCATTGCAATGTTCCAATGACCATTAATCTGAATTCCAAAATGTATGATGTCTTAAGCCTGGCTTTCAACATTGTAAATACTGAACAGGATGCCAGCCAATGTGGCTTCTATTATCTCAAAGGAAAAATGCCTAAAATAAAAAAGGGGCATCTAGTCATTTTTCCTCCCCTACTGAGTAGTTGACAATTAATTTTTAGGCAGAGCCCAGTGCCCTCCCTATTCATGTACAGAATGATTTTAGAAAAATGTGGATTTGGTCCCATCAGAAGGCTACAATGGCTTTCACATCAACCAAAGTTTCATGTCCCTAAAAATTCATTATCTTGAGTGGCAGAGACCCTCATGGCATCCTGGAAGCCATACCCTATGAGGAGTTGGGATAATGGGGCTTCCCATTATCTAGACTTAGCTAAAGGGGGACACTTCCCTCTTCAGGTAAACCAAGGGTTAATGAGTTGTTGGGATTAGATTACATTTTAGTGTGGGTCAGCATCATAGGTCATGTGGGTCAGCATCATAGGTCACAGGGTAAGAACTGACCAATCAAAAGGAAAGAGGTGAGCATCTTCGGGATGCTTCGAGATGCTTCCAAGGAGAAGTTATAAAACTTCTTGGGAGGCCATGTGGCCGAGAGATAACAAAGGGACAACAAAGAAACAACAAAGGAACTGCCAGTAGCAGGCTGTAGACCTGGTCTCGCCTCCTGGCTTCTTCCTCGTAGAATATCTAAGCCCAGGAACATCTGTGAGTACTAGAAATAGTTATCTAGTCGTGTTAGGGACTTTTCTGTTATTTTGGAGGCTGGCTGATCTAAAGAATGTATCTGTGCTTTTATATCTGTTCTTTTGTAACTACTTGTAACTAAGTGTGCCTGGGAGGGGGGAGCCTCCCATGTGTGTTATTTGCCTTGTTCATGTGCATGCCTTTAATAAATACTTTCTGTAAAACCCTGTTCTCTCCTTCCCATGCCAGCGCTAGATAGACTGGGGGAAAAGGAAGATCCTTAAGCTTAGGGATTGACATGTCTGGACAGCATCCCACTGTGCTGTCCCAAGTGTCCAGAATTCAGTGGGTGGTGGCAGCAAAGATTAATTAACAGCTAAAATTAATAACAGGCTGGAATATACATCATAACAGGCTGGAATATACATCTCCAGTATCACATGGTGACTTCCCAAAATGCCTAAAATAAAACAGGGGCATCTAGTCATTTTTCCTCCCCTACTGAGTAGTTGACAATTAATTTTTAGGCAGAGCCCAGTGCCCTTCCTATTCATGTACAGAATGATTTTAGAAAAATGTGGATTTGGTCCCATCAGAAGGCTACAATGGCTTTCACATCAACCAAAGTTTCATGTCCTTAAAAATTCATTATCTTGAGTGGCAGAGTCCCTCATGGCATCCTGGAAGCCATACCCTATGAGGAGTGACTTAGGGAGCTGAGTATGTTTAGCTTAGATAAGAGAAGGTTTAGAGGTGACGTGATAACTATGTTTAAATATTTGAACGGATGTCATGTGGAAGATGGAACAAGCTTGTTTCCTGCTGTTCCAGAAACTAGGACACAGAGCAATGGCTTCAAACTACAGAATAAGAGATGGTATCTAAACACTAGGAGGAACTTCATGGCAGTAACTGCTGTTTGACAATGGAGTATGCTGCCTTGAAGTGTGGTGGTATCTCCTTCTTTGGAGGTTTCTAAACAGAGGCTGGATGGCCATGTGTTGGAAGTACATTGATTGTGTATTCCTGCATGTCAGGGGTTAGACTGGATGGCCCTTGTGGCTTCTTCCAGCCCTATGATCCTGTGATCCTGCAGAAACCTGGCACATGAATCTGTTAAATGCCAGCACATTTGCCCAATACAAGGGACATGTTGGGCCATGTTATAATAGCCTGAGAAACTTCTGCCTTCCTGATACTGAGAAAGAGGATTGCAATGATGTATTTAAATTTTTTACTCCAAGTCTCAAGTCTCTACTTTCAAATCTCAAGTCAAATTTCAAGCCCTTGCAAACTGCTTTCAAGTCAAGTCTTAAGCCTGAGAGCCAGTTACTGAACAGGGGAATAGGATTATTCTTACTTCCTATTACTGAAGCTTCAAAAGCTTTAAAAGGAAGGATCGTTCCCTGCGCTCTGGGGACAAGTCTTGTGTTGTGCTGTTAGAAAAAGTTTCAGAAGGCTCCTCCAATATAGAGTGGGGACAGGTTGTTGAGCAGACCTCAGCCCCACCTCAAGCCCATTGCCTAATACATTTGCTGTTCTCCTCCAAGAAATGGCCCAAGCTTTGATCTTGAGACAGATTGTCATATGACCAGTGGGCAAAAAGAGATGGAAGTGTTATTGACAATTGTAAGGTTTCTGGGTGAATGTGTCACATTACTGAACCAAGGGCAGCAAGTTGGTCACTAAAAATATACAAGTCATGAGTCAAGTCGAGTCAAATCAGTACATCATTTATTGCCAAGTCAAGTCCAAGTCAAGTCATTGATGTGACTTCAATCCAACTTGAGTCCGAGTCACTTGAATCTTTATCACTGGAGGATCATATACCTGCTGTTGGAAGGCCCCTACAGGAAAAGTTCGTTCGCAATCACTGTTTTCCTGGCGGCATGGACCATACACTAAAAAAACAAAACAAAAACCCTGAATATGAAGGACAATGTAACTACCATGTAGACAAAGGGCTCTGAGTGCTTAGTTCTTAAAAATCTGTGTGTGAATCTCTATGAATTCAAGCAAGTCTATAGTGCTGAAATATAGTTGCCACTCTTCCTCCTCCTCCTCATTTTAACAGTAACATAGCTGGCAACAGAAGCTGCTTTCTATGTTAAAAATAGCTGGACCTATTGCATGTGGCCAGTATAAACAGATGGGAAATAAAGGATGTGAGAGTTAAAATGCTGGGGGGGAAATGAGAGATTAATAGATCCTTAGCCCAAAAGGGGTAATCTAAGGGTGTGTCAAGTTCTGCAACTATGTCAGACTTCCAGCTGGTATGGTCCCATGTGGTCTGGT
Organism: Ctenosaura bakeri; assembly: GCA_948474755.1. NCBI lineage: Eukaryota > Metazoa > Chordata > Lepidosauria > Squamata > Iguanidae > Ctenosaura > Ctenosaura bakeri. The sequence continues at coordinate 113,537 of CAOLHI010003760.1, read as the reverse complement.
GGTGGAATATAACAGGTAATAGCAAAATAGGGGAAATGCTCTCTGCCTCCTACACTGGCTACAGTGAGCCGGCAGGACTCAAATGTTGGGGCTGCTATGCTACAGGATCTCCCAATCACTACCACAAAACCATCCACCTGCTTTGAGTTAAGTGCACTGGACAACTCCTTTACAGTTCAGACTCAAGCCCAGAGCAGATTCACTACCCCTCTAGCACAGAAGCCACCAGCTGCTACTGTCTTGTATTTCTTGTAAAGCATCAGCCTACAGAAAAAGTCTCGAAAGTTCTTGTAAAGTGACAGCCTATAGTAATATCCACAATCCTTTGAATTAAATGAGGCCATGGCATCAATCCATAATGATCACATGCTGTTATCCTCAAGTGCAGATGGTGTTAGAACAATCACCTTGCTGAGGATTTCAAGCACACCAGGAAACAAGTCTTCTTCTAATGTTGGAACTGGAGGGTCACACAGAACTGAGTGGAATATAGCGGAACCAACACAGGGCCTTGCATTCCAGTCTTTTTTAAAATATAAATCAAACAGAAGGGTTCATTTTTCAGTGTCTCTAGTCTGGTTGCTTTCTCTAGCATCACAGCTTCAAAGTAGGCAAATTAAATGAAAATTGCATTTATCCCTTAAATGTAAAGTGCAAGCTCATTTGGCCATTGTCATGTATTTTAATTTTTTCTCTCCGAGATACACACATTTTCCTTTGGCTGAATCTCTTCCCTGTCTCTGTCTTATAAATGACCCAAGTATAGAATCTGTCTGCATACTGGCTATCTGTAGGCCTAGCCCTCCCTCTCCTGCCATGGTTTCCTTCCTTAAGTAGAATTTTCTTTTTTCTTTTCTTTTCTTTTCATTCCCTATGGCAAAGCATTTTAATAAATAAACCAGCAGATAAAGTGTTGCTCCTAATTGGAATGGACGTTAATATTTTCTGATGCAAATTACCACTTCTGGACATCTCCGTACAAGTCGCTCCAACCCACCATCAAATAGGGCTGTTGAGAATGCTGTTGCTAAGCAACAGGGCTAAGCAGTACTATGGAGACAAATGCTCTGGCTTGGCCCATGCTTACTTTTAAGTGCGCATGTGGTTTATTTGGTCTTTCTTCTGCAAATCCAAGAGTCTGCATTGCCAGATTGCAAACTGGAGATGGCTTCTGTACCTTTAATATTATGCAGAAAAGGGAATTTCAGCAGGTGTTGTTTGTTTCCTGCTTATGTGACAAGCAACATCTGCTGCAACTCCCTCTTCCACACAACTGTCAAGGGGACAGGAGCTGTCTTCAGTGTTTTCCTTGAGAATCCTATGTAACATACCCTATGTATGTTACTTCTGCTTCTTGGCATCATGGTGGGCCCTAAAATGGCAGGGCCGGGCCAAAAGAGTCAATGAATTTCCCAAATCAGTCATTTTATTGGGAAAAATATTGACCCGGCCATTCTTTTTTGGTCTGGAAAAGTTAATTATACATGGCAGTTGGTTGTTACCAGGGAACATTGGCTAGAACCTTGCATTGGGAAGTCATTCTCATGTCTTTGGAGAACGATGGGACAAGCAGAGATGCATACACCTATAGCTGGACATGCTGCTACAGGCATCTGCGGGGATCTCCTGGGGTCCTCAGGAAGCCTCTGCGGTCAGACAGCGTTTACAATTCTTCACATGACAATCTCATAACATGGGTATCTTAAAAGTCTAGCTCTTTGTGAATGTTGCAACAAAATAGTGGGTGAAAATGTCCAGTTTAAACTCATGAATGGTAAAGCAGTAGTTAGAAACTTTTGAAAGAGCATTGGCGGCCACTACAATGGGTGCTTTCAACACTCTTGCTCTACGACTTTAATAATGCCCTGGGAACCTGCTCTGTCATGACTGCATGGTTATTGCTTTGCAGCCTTTTGGCTAAGATCAACTGTGTGTAGACTGCACGGTTTCTGTGCCCAAGGAATTTTGCTTCACCTCACATTGGACTTGAGGCTTAGAAAAGGTGAAACACGGAGGAAACTCTGGCATCTTGTGAAATTAAACAAGTAGGGTAAAGCTTCAATCTCACTCAAAAATGTGGGGAAAATTTCTGCTCTCCAATTTTGCTCATCACTTTCATGCGGATTGAATGGAAAACTTTTTTTTTTTTTTTAATGAGAAGTGATTTAAATTTGGGATATAAACAATAAGGAAGTAACACAAGATGTATTATGGGATACAATGAAGGCAGTGGTAAGAGGATTATGTATTAAAGAATCAAGCAAATTAAAGAGACAATTAGGAGAAAAAAAATTGAAATTAGAAAAAGAAATAAAGGAACTAGAGAATGATTATATAATAGATAGAACTAAACAGAAATTAATAATATTACAAGCTAAAAGAGATGAATTAGAAAAGATAGAAATGGATGAAGTTCAGAAAAATTTAATATATTTGAAAAGGGAATACTTTGAATATAGTAATAAAAATTCTAAAATGCTGGCTAAATCAGTACAATCAAAAAAAACTAGAAATATGATTGGCGTAGTAAAAGATAAATTTGGTAAAGAAAAAAGGCTGATGAAAGAGAAATTAAAAATATTTGAGGAATTTTATCAAGAATTATATTTAGCAGAAGAAAAATCCGTAGAGAATATAGAGGAGTACATTGATAAAAATTGGAAAGTAAGGCTAACAGAACAAGATAAAGGGTTGATGGAAGAAATGATATCAGAAGAGGAAATAGAAGAAGTAATAAATAACTTAAAAGGAGGAAAATCACCAGGATTGGATGGACTAGGTCCAGAATATTATAAAACATTTAAAAAAGGTTTAATTCCTAAATTAAAAGTTTTATATAATAGTATACTAAGGGGTGGAAAAATTCCATCATCATGGAAGCAGTCACTAATAATATTAATTTTAAAACCAAATAAGGATCCTATGGATCCAGGTTCTTATAGACCAATATCTTTAATAAACCAAGATGCAAAAATTTTGACAGCAATAATGGCGAAGAGGTTAAATAAATTTATATATAAGTATATACATAAAGATCAATGTGGTTTTATACAAGGAAGACAGATGGCAAATTTAATAGGGAAAACGATAAATAAAATAAATATAATGGATAGAGATAAACAAAAAGCTGGAATTTTAGCGTTAGATATATTTAAAGCTTTTGATTGTGTGGAATGGCCGGCGTTAAAAACAATTTTAAATAAAATAGGATTAGGAGAAAGATTTAAAGGGTTAATAAATCAATTATATTCACATAATACATCTGTAGTGATGGTAAATGATGGATTTACAGATCAGATTCAAATAACAAGAGGAACGAGACAAGGATGTCCATTATCTCCAGTTTTATTTGCAATAGTTATAGAAATATTAGCGAATGTGATAAGAAATGATGAGAATTTGGAAGGAATTGGAGCGAAGGAGAAAAATAAAATAAGCTTATTTGCAGATGACACATTGATGACAATTAAAGATCCGGTTGAAAAGATAGATAGAATAGATAAACATTTAAAAGAGTTTGGGGAGAAGACAGGACTGAAAATAAATTGGGCCAAATCAGAATTAATGTTATTTAATTATACTAAAGAAGAAGTACAAGAATTTATAAGTAGTAAAAGAGGATTACTTAAAGTAAAAGAATCAATTAAATATTTAGGAATAGATATTACAAAAAATTTACAAGGACTACAAGAAAAAATTTTTAAGAAATTAAGATTAGAAATTAAACGGAAATTAGAGGATTACAAAAATATAAAGTTATCGTGGTTTGGTAGAATAGCAGTGGTAAAAATGAAAATTTTACCTAAAATTAATTTTTTGTTTAGAATGTTACCAATAAAAGTATCAGAGGAAGAGTTAAAGGAGTGGCAAAAGATATTAAATAATTTTTGTAATGGAAATAAGAAATCGAGAATTAATAAGAAATATTGGTATAAAAGTCAAAAAGAAGGGGGCCTGGGACTTCCAAATTTAAAATGGTATTATTATGCAAATCAATTGAGATATATTATAGATGGAGTTTCAGGAAACGGAGATTTAGATTGGTTAGAGACAAAAGATAAGAATATTGAGATGAAATTAGAAAATATTTTTTTAGGAATTTTTCAAAGAAAGAAATGGAAAAGATAGAAAATCCTTTTATAAAAAATATAATAGAAATATGGAAGAAAAATAAAAGAAAATTAATACCGAATATATCAATATTAACTCCGATAGTAATGATGGAAAAATTTCCAATAAATTTAAGAGAAATAATAGAGAAAGAAATTAAAAAACAAAAAATATATAGATTAAAAGATTGGATGAAAATAATGATAACTAAAGAAAGAATGAAAGAGAGATTGCAGGAAACTAAGATATCTTGGTTAAATTATATACAATTAGAGCAATGGACAAAGAGTATGGAAAGATATGTTAAGGATTTTAAAGAACACACTAAATTTGAACAACTTATTATTCAAAGAGAAAATATGCAAGAAAATGAAATATTAAAAGGTAGTACAAGTGAAATATATAAAATATTAGTAAAAGAACAAGAAGAGGACTATCTTAGAAAAATGTGGGAGGAAGAGACAGTACAAATTATAGATATACAAGAATGGAGAAAAATTTGGGAACAACGCCATTTAAAAAAATTATCAATAAGAATAAAAGAGAATTATTATAAAATAGTTTGGAAATGGTACTTGACTCCAGTGAAATTGAATCAAATAAATGAGAAATATTCAAGATTGTGTTGGAGAGGATGTCAAGAAATTGGTACATATATGCATATGTGGTGGAATTGTAACAAGATAAAGGAATTTTGGCAAAAGGTATTTAAAGAGATAAAAGAGATTACAGGAGTAGAAATACCAGTATGTCCAAATATAGCATTGTTGTCCATATATAATAAGGTAGAGTGTACTCAGGCAAAGAAAGAATTAATAACAAACTTGTTAACTGCAGCGAGATTAATAATAGCAAAAAAATGGAAGGCAAATGAAAAACTTCAAATAGAGGAATGGTATAAAGAAGTGTGGAAAATTGCAATTAATGATAAACTAACATGTAGAATTAGGTTTATGAAAGGTTTGGTAAAAGGAAACGATTTTGAAGAAATTTGGAAAATATTTCTAGAAAAAGTTTTGAAAAGAGATGGTAGTGCTACCCTGTTAGAAGAATGGCAATTTTGGAAGGTGGATTAAATAAAAAGTTGGCTCTGGGGGGTGGGTTTTTTCTATTTCTTTATTATTTTTATTTTTTATTTTGTATTTCTATATTGATTATTAGCTGTGTGTGTTAAACTTGTGATTTATAGATATAAATTGATATGTGAGGTTTAATGTTTAAAAGGGGGAAAAAAAGTTAAAAGGTAATTGGTTTTAGAGATAGATTACTTTTAGAGATATTAATTAATAAGTTTATAAATAATAATAGTAAGAGATTAAATCGAAGTGAAAAATATTGGATTAAGAGTGAAAGTATAATAATAAAAATAAATATAATGAAAATAAGAATTGAAGATAGGTAATAAAAATGTATAAGTTGTATGATATGGAACAAGATGAACAAGTTTATGATTTTAAGGGAAGGGAATAATAATAGTATAAGTTTGCATTGTATAAAAGAAGGGGAAAAAAATTATTTTTGTTTGTTTGTTTGTTTTTAACTCACTATTATGTATAACACACGGTGTTTTATTTTATGTTTGTTTTTGTGATTTAGTTATAAAAATTAATAAAAAAATATTTAAAAAAAAAACCAAGAAATGATAAAAAAAAAAATGAGAAGTGATTTTTGGCCCAGTTTTAGAAGGGACATGCCACTGAGTAGATATGTCTGCAGCTGAAAGCAACCTATCTTATGCCTTTTCCTCTTTTCCCTTGCACTGTAATGTTTAATTCAATAAAGCATATGAAGGGTTCCATCATGTATCATGTGTTCTCATCTCTGCTCCTTGTCACTGATTGCAGCTTGTGGAGTTGGAGAAATGCAAAACACAGTAATGTCATACCGTGTAACTCTTTTGCATTAATCATTATAGGCAAGGAGACACAGAGGAGAAACTATTATTTTTGAAAGAAGCTACACATTCCCCATCTAGTTTGAACCTGAGATCAAGAGAATGGTGTAATAAAGTGTGGGTTGGGAGCTAAACATAACAACTTATGTTGTCCTGCCAAATGAGCATTAATCTATCCTACCACCACCCACCCATTATTCAAAGGTTGAAGGAGTGTCTAATTTATGTAGAGTAGTTAATGAAACGTCTTGTTCATGAGACCTCTAGGTTTTCATTTTTTTAAAAAAAAACTTTTTTTAAAGAGTGTGTGGTTGTATTCCTGTGTCACAATTATGAATGCATACCCTAGAGTTATGCACTTGTGACTGTTATGTACACACAATGAAAGTGAAAGTTCCCCAATCTCCACTTACTGGGCAGCAACCACTATAATTGAGTGGGGTTTGTTCCCCTTTTGCTCAGGAAGCAGTGGGCTGTTGTTCCCATCCCCCCTTGTGTGAGCAATCTCCAGCATGAGGGGGAACTGGAACAAGGGACCCTGTTTCTGATTGTCACAAAGGGGATCACTCACAGGAGCAGGAGGAAACAGCAGTCATCTGCTTTCTGAGTAACAGAGGAACAGATACTGGTCAGTTGCAGCAGCTGCCACCCAGTAAGTGGGAATTGGGAGAGATCATGCAAGAATTCAATGTACCATAACTATTGTGCTTATGCATATGTAAAGGCCACACGGGATTCTGTTATATGTTTTTAATATGGTTAATATTCAGTTTTAATGTTGACTTTTTGTATTTAGTCATAGAGTCATAGAATCGTAGAGTTGGAAGAGACCACAGAGGTCATCCAGTCCAACCCCCTGCCATGCAGGAACACACATCAAAGCACTTCCAACAGATGGCCATCCAGCCTCTGCTTAAAAACCTTCAAAGAAGGAGACTCCACTACACTCCAAGGCAGCATATTTCACTGCCAAACAGCTCTGACTGTTTGAAGTTCTTGCTGATGTTCAGGTGGAATCTCTTTTCTTGAAGTTTGAATCCACTGCTCCTTGTCCTGGTCTCTGGAGCAGCAGAAAACAAGTCTGTTCCCTTCTCAACATGACATCCCTTCAAATATGTAAACATGGCTATCATGTCCCCTCTTAACCTTCTCTTCTGCAGACTAAACATACCCAATTCTCTAAGCCGCTCCTCATAGGGCATGGCTTCCAGACCCTTCACCATTTTGGTTGCCCTCCGCTGGACACGCTTCAGCTTGTCAATATCCTTCTTGAATTGAAATGCCCAGAACTGGACACAGTATTCCAGATGAGGCCTAAACAAAGCAGAATAGAGTGGTACCATTTTCAACCTTGATCTAGACACCATACTCCTATTGATGCAATCAAGAATCATGTTGGCTTTCTTGGCTGCCACATCACATTGCTTTGAGGGTGTTCCTGCATGGCAGGGGGTTGGACTGGATGGCCCCTGGGGTCTCTTCCAACTCTACATTTCTATGATTCTATGATTCTATGACTCATGTTCAGCTTGTGGTCCACCAATACTCCGAGATCTCTTTCACACATACTGTTATCCAGTCACGTGTCCCCCATCCTATATTTGTGCATTCCATTTTTTCTGCCTAAGCGTAGGACCTTACATTTCTCTCTGTTGAATTTCATTTTGTTAGCTTTGGCCCAGCTCTCCAATCTTTCAAGGTCATTTTGAGATTTGATCCTGTCCTCTGGGGTGTTAGCAACACCTCTCAATTTGATGTCATGTGCAATTTGATCAGCATGCCCTCTATTCCTTCATCCAAGTCATTGATGAAAATGTTGAATAGTACTGGGCCCAGGACAAAACCCTGTGGCACCCCACTAGTCACTTCTCTCCAGGAAGAAGAGAAACCATTGGTGAGCACCCTTTGGGTTCAGTCAGTCAACCAGTTACAAATCCACTAACAGTAGCCCTGTCCAGCCCACATTTTACTAGCTTCTTTGCAAGAATATCATGGGGAACTTTTTCAAAGGCCTTACTAAAATCAAGATATGCTACATCCACAGCATTCCTTTCATCTATCAAGCTTGTAATTCTGTCATAAAAAGAGATAAGATTAGCCTGGCATGACTTGTTTTTAAGAAACCGATATTGACTTTTAGTGATTACAGCATTGCTTTCTAAGTAACTACAAACTGAGTTTTAGTTCTAATCTTTTTAATGTGTAAGCCTCCTTGAGTCTCAGTTTTGGGGGAAAAGTGAGATAATACTAATACTAATATAGTTGGCCCTTCACATTTATGAGTATGACCTTTGTGAATTTGATTATTTGTGAGATGTGTGCATGCCTCCCCTCCTGCCCACTGGGACAAAAGACAGGGGAAGAAGGAGAGGACATGGGGACAGAAGGCAATGCCTTTCATCCCCATGTACTTCTCTGTCTTCCCTCTGTTGTTCACCAAGTGAGAAGGGAAGACACACCCTTTTCTTCCATCCCTGCACCCTTCCTTGCCTTGCTGCTGTCATTTGACAGAGAAAAACGATGGCACACACATGCCTTCTGTCCCCACAGCCTTCCCTGCCTTCCCTGTGTTGTTTGCCCCAGCGTTAGTGAGAGAAGGACTATATGGAAGTTCAGGCAGGTGTATACCAGTTGAAGTGGGCACATTGTTTAATGACATCCTTAGACACAAAATAGAGTCTAGAACCTTTTAGAAAGGGCTGCCTCTGTTTAGACTTTTAGACCCCTTGTTAGGGTTCTTTCACACTACATTATAGCTCGGTTTTAACTTCCATGCTTGTATCCTGTAGAATTCTGGGATTTGAAGTTAGGGAGGAGCATTTAGGATTTTCAGCCAGAAAGCTCAAGTGCCTTCTGTGTGTGTGTGTGTGTGTGTGCACGTGCATGCGCATGTGTGTGTCTCCAAGTTGCTTGTTGACTTATGGCAACCCCATTAATTTCATAGGGTTTCCTTAGGCAAGGAATACTCAGAGGTGGTTTTGCCTGTTTGTTCCTCTGAATTCCCTAGCAAACTGCAAACCTCATGATTCCATAGAATGCAATCATGACTCTTAAAATAGAACCATAGCACTATAAACATGTAGTGTGAAAGGGCCCTTAAATATGTGGCAGTTCTAACCAGATACCCATATATGTGTATGGGTGGGGGAGCTGGAACAGTAATCTTGAAAAATCTTCCCGATAGCAGCCATCATTAAAATGTAGCAGCATTTTCCCATCCTCTTATATCTCTGCATGATCCTGTTTCAGTTTCCTTGCTCAGTTGATGTCATCCTCTACTTCTTTAGGCCATATCTAGTTTAAAGATAAGAAACTATAAGGAAATATGAATGGGAATTTTGAAATTGCCCATTAGCAGTTAGCACTTGGACTGCAGGCTGAGAAGGCACACAGGTAGTCTGATCACATGCAGGCATGTAGCTACAGGAGGGGCAAAATGAGGGATTTGCCTCTCCAAATAAGAATTCTTCCCCCTCAAATAACATTTTCCTTCTGTCTCCAAATTTCTACCATTTGCAGTGACCTTAAAACTTCAGTTGGACCTTTTGAAATACAGTTTAGGCATCCAAAGAAAAGAGCCCAGCAAAAGGATGTGAACAAATCAAATACTGTGGGCACTTGTATAATGTATAGTGTGACAGATCAGTACTGGGATCCAGTGCCTTATGTGATTTTCACATTAAATGTGGAACCCTTTGTTTCTTAGCCGAAATGAATGAAGAAGGCATTGCAGCTGCCAAAAAACCACCAGTATTGATCTTCTGATGTATCAGAAGAGGAAACTTCATCAATTTCAGTAGCAAGACCACTTCACCAGCACAAGGAAGCAGCACTTAGGAGCACCAGATACCGTGAGCATTGCTTCATTAACAGTGCAAGACAGCAGCACCCAGAAGCACCAGATAGGGCAAGAAGAGCTTGCAGCATGAGGTAGCAGCAGCCCAGATACCGCAAGCTGTGTGAGCCACACTAGGAGCCTATGTATAATTGAAACCATGTAAAACAAACTGCATTAAATGTGGGTCTACTGTATAAGCGTTCTACATGTGAACAGTTTTCAATGCCTTGTTGTCTGCAATGCTAGATATATGGAAATTAAAGGAAAAATTCATTTTGGAGGTTAGAAATCTTATTTGAGAGAGAATAATGTCCTCATTTTGTACTCTCCCCACCCCAGGTGACAGTCTTCTATACTGTGGCTAGATTCATTGTCTTTCTACTTAAATTGTAGTTATTGTTTTCAAATTTTTATCTATAAATATAAATTACCAGCTATTAATATAAATCACTATATAAATGTCCATGTAAATTGTTGTTCTGAAGATGAATTCTCTTCTTTTCAATAGATGGGATTTCATGTTGCGCTGTCAGGTTACCCTGATTTCTGGGGGTCCCGGGAGGGACACCTAAATGAGCAAACCACAACACAAATTAGTGAAAATTAGCTGGAGCACTCACTAAAGCTAGCGAGAGGCAGGGTAACTTAGCAGGATCTTGCAACCCAGCGTCTATGGGGTCAGGTCAGTCAAGCAGCCAGACGGGTTAGAATAATAATAATAATGTTTATTAAGTATAGACAAATATTAAAGACACCACAGTCACACAGATAACTAAGGAATCAGAGATTGACTTAGGGATAGGGATTTTCAGAGGGAAATGGGTGATACGACACCTGCCTTGTAGTCCTGGACCTTGAGAGCGAAGTGGGTGTGTGATGAAGAAGCTCAGCGCGATGGGCTGAGGGGAGCTCGCCAAGCAAAGTGGCAGCAAGGCGGGATGGGACGGTCCGAGCGATCAGAGTGATCCGAGGATGGTCTCGGAATCAAGGATTTTTATAGGGTAAATTGTGACTGCAGGCCATGCCTTACTCCGTGAGAACAATGTGTTTTAGGCACGGGACAAAGCTTTGGAAAGGTCAGCATTTAGCATGATTGAATCAGAGCCAAATTAACAATAGTGTAGCCAGTATGCAAATGCGGAGCGCTTAGTGCAGCTTTGTCCAGTTGCCGGCTTGGGGCAGGGAGCCTTTGTTAGTATTGCGCATATGCAATGAGGTGCTTGCTGGAGAGGTCCCTGAAGCGACAAACTGGCTGTATCTGGCCTTGCCTGGGTGGAGAATGGAACGTCCAGCAATTATTGGCTGTGCCTGTTTACGTGCTTGTCTGGTCGCCTCACAAACACGTGGAGCAGGGTGGCAGAGGAAAGCCGAATTGTTTGATATCAAAGTGATATCGAGTGCTATCTCCGGGTAGGCCTAGACCGCAGTAACAGACAACACAAGTCTTTTGCAGCCTGTATGGTAATAGTGTGTCTTGCCATTATTTTAAAAGGTAGTGCCCACAAATCAAATTCACAATGGAAGTTTAATAGAAGAATCTGCACCCAGGCTTGGATGCAGGCATGTTGAGATGTTCCTTAGATTGCTGAGTCTGCCTATGGCTTCCCAGCATCTACTAATCTTTTCCTACCTCAGCAATGACCATTAAGAGTTGTACATAGGGAAGGCTGAGGAAGAGAGCATTCTGATGTAAAGGAAAGAGAGAGAATGTGCATGTGAGAGATAGTGTGTATGCAGGAGGAGTGACTGAGCGAAGATGCACATAGAGAGAAAATAAGCCAAGTTCAGTATTTTAATACGAATGAGTAAACAGTCCGTGCTGTAATAAATCTCCAAGGCATATGATCCCTATAAACCATCTTAATCCTTAGGGCTATTCTGGCATTGAGAGATAACTGCTCTGAAGCAGAAATGTTCTTAGCATAAAACCTGCAGTATGTTTACTCTGTGTGTGTCAATTTTCCCCTCTCTTAAAAAATTAATAAATAGAGGGTTTTTAAACACTGACTTTTTCCTAGCCCAGAGGCCACTTGAGAGCTTTATCTAGTAGGTCTGCCAGCCTCTCACTTCAGTAATGAGAAACAATTTAATTTATGGTTTATGATTGCCAGAGAAGGTTCAGGCGAAATGGAGCCTGCATAGGAATACAAAGGGATTATTCATCCCTTGCAGCAGCTTCCAGTGGGTAGGGAGGAGTAGGGAGGAAGAAAGGGGAGACTTCAATGTGACCTGCAATGTCACAGAGAATATTGTCCGACCTATATGGTGAATTTGATGTGTGCTAAATATGGCTAACCCTCTGATGAGAACTGTCAGGTGGAGGTAGGGGTGATTCAAAAGACCCTAATCTGTTGCTCTTAAACTAATGTGCAAATCAGCACCTTGGTGTTCAGTAGATTTTGTTCTTCTCTAGATATTGTGATGCAGTTCTCAGCATTTTTTTAAAAAAATACAGGAAAATACATATACTCTGAGTGACATTTAAATTGTATTTTAACTACATATTGTAATATGCTATTTTGAGATAAATTTCACATGTATTTTAAGAGAAAATAGAATTTAAATCCCTATTCTGAGAGAAAATACTCTATGAAATACCTATTGAACATTCAGTAGGTTCTTTTTTTAAAAAAACAAATTTGCAGACGAATATGAAAATAGAACAGAGTATGAGTAAAAACATGCAAATATGGTATGGGCTTGAAATAGATTCTTTAATTAGTAGCATGTACATCATCAGATCTTTCAGCCCTGAATTATTCAGGACTTGGAACCCAGAATCATAGACTGGGAAGAGACTGCAAGGACTCTCTAGTCCAACTCCCTCCCAATCAAACACTCCGATCAATAAACTACACAAATGGACATCCTACACTGAACTGTAGGACTCTGAAATGAGTGCCCATTTTGGCTTTAACATTGAGTCATTCCTGATGGAATTGATTCTGAGGATATCACATGCCTTAGCAATAGGATGCTGTTGGAACCTGGGGTGTACAACCCCTACGTTGGTGTAGTCCCATGGACACCAGAAGTTCAATAAACCTTCTTCTGAACACCCAGTTTTAATGAGATGATGCAGTGTGTGATGCAGTGTGATGGACTTCACGTGATCCTGCTACTATAACATATCAAGTGGCTTTCATGATTTTAGAAAGAGAGACAAGAAAGTAGTTGTTGATCTGTCTGCCAGCCCAGCAAAATCCATATAGGAAAGGTATTACACCTCTGCTGATGTAAAGAAATATGTAAGTTTTGTCTTTGGTGATCTGAGAGGACATCTTTATCATACATATATATCTTTGCTTGATATTACAGAAATGATGAACTGGCAGTAGCGTAGTCCACAGGGCAGGCATAGTGCATAATGCACATGACTTGAAAATCTGTTAGTACCATATGCACATATGAGTGTGACTTAGATGTACACTTGTCTCTTTTTGGATGGAGTGCATGGCACTATTCTGTAGCCTTTTGCACAATGTCCAAAATCCAGCCCCCCACAAGAGTCCAAAGAAGTGTCATTCAACCTTCCCAAGTATGGCTGGGAGTATATGGTGAAGAACAAGTGCAAGGGGCAGAAGCAGCAGGTCATGCTCTGGAACAGGACATATTCCAGAAAAATGAGGTCCCCTCTGTGGGCTGACAGAGTTTTCTGGAGACCAATGAGGGTGTGGAGGAGATCTCAAAGGATATCTTATTGTATGAGATCATTTGCGAGCAAAAATGTTTCTCCCAGCTGAAGAAAACTCGCAGAACTTAGTGACAAGGATAAACTTGATGAAAGTATATGGCAGCGTTATTTATTTTGCTTGTTTATCCAATTTATACTTCGCCTTAATCCTGCCATGGGATCCAAGGTTGCTTACAATAACTTTAAATAGAAAGCCTAGGTCCTGCACCACAGATATACTTACATATGCATAATCATGTATTGTCTCTCAATTTGTCTTCTCTAACTAAGGCTGTTTCTGCACTACACTGTTATAGTGCTGTTATTCCACTTTCAACATCCTATGGAACCCTGGAGTTTGCAGTTTAGGGAGAGACATTTAGAAGTCTTAGCCAGAGAGCTCTTTGGCCTTAGTAAATGACAAATCCCAGAATTCCACAGGATGTTGAAAGTGGAACAATAGCACTATAACAGTATAGTGCGGAAATGGCCTTAGTTAGAGAAGACAAATTGAGAGATAATACATGATAACGCATATGTAAGTATATCTGTGGTACAGGACCTAGGCTTTCTATTTAAACAGTATAATGCAAACATTGCCATATTTTAACAGCCAGCAGCCTCACCAAATGGTGCATGTCTATTCTGCTGGTGACTGTGGTGCTGCAGGATGATGGTTTCAGTCCATTCCTACCAGCAATCTGCAATATGTCAAGGGGTTCTATTGAGTCCTGCTTCTGATTGTTGCACCATGGCTGACTAGGTTGTGGGGTTGTGGTGGGGAAACATCATCCAGCTGTGCCCCAGTCACCAACAGAACAGAATGCAATTGCTCAATGCAGCTGCTAGTTCTTTAGGTAGATTGTGAGACATCTGTCATCATGACAATAGTGCCCTGGATTACTTTTGAACTCTTCACTAAGATGTCATTGAAGTACTCGTATATCAAGAATGTGTGGGAGGGTGGCTCACACAACCATATGATCAGCACTGGACATGTCTTAAATAATATGAAGTAATGAACTCTGCTTTATCAGATGAAACAACTATGAAAGAGATGTCATTTCCACAGTATTGTTACCAGGCCGTACACCCCCAATCCATGATATGCTTTAATTGGCAAATATTAATTGGCATGAAATATAAATTATATCCTGCTATGGCTGAGAAGGCTGGTGGCAAAGAGGAACTGGCTGCACATATGTATTCCAAAATTAGGTCAGATCAGGACCTCAGGGCATGGTTAGGTCATAGTCAGGGAAGATCTGGTGAGAATGGACTTGCAAATGTCCCTCCAACGACTCAACCGTTAGAAACAATAATACCTGAAACTGCCTCCACAGAATGACTGATTGTCTTCGACTTTCTTCCTTCATCCACTAAAACTCTCCATTTGTCCCCTCACTTGTCCTGCCATTACAAAACTATAATCAATCCCATCAGTCCTTTGTCACGTAATGCTAAGGCCATTAGCTTATTCCTGACCCCATTGTCCATTCTGCCATTAACACTTTCCCCTCGGGGTGGAAAAAAAGTATTTAAATCCTGGCTCTGAGCCAGATAGCTTGTCGTACTCTGGAATAGGCCGTCACTCTGCTGCTCTGATTTCCATTCTGGTACCACTCTTAGTCTGGGCCACATCACTTCTTCTCTTCTCTCTGAATAGGTAAATAACACCCACTTGGTCCTAATTTCTTGCTAACCAATTTTTCCTCCATTTACCTTCACTTAGCTTTGTGTGATTGCAGGACTGCTTGGATCTTGTGTGTATGTGATTGCTAATTCCCCCCAATAAAACAGATATTCTTTGAATCTCCTGCTGGTGTCCCTGTATTAGTACCGGTATACATAGGTGTAAAAGATCCTGTTAGGTTACCCCCTCTCTCAGCCCTTCCCCTTTGAGCTAATATCCCTCACTGTTTCATGGAGGCACTGGCATTGCAGATGGACTCCCAGGTCACCTATGTTTTGGGATAACAGTATGGCACTGTGCATTGCTGGAACCTTGTACAAAGTACCTTCATTGTGGATTTGAGGAAACTGGAGAATGACAGATATGAGCCAAAATGAATCTGGGCAAGGCTGTTGGTAAATGTCGAGTAGAGCACATCCAAGAATCTTTCATGGGTTATCAGTAGTTCTGAAGCTGCTCCTATCCAGGCCCTTTCTGCACTACATTGCTAGAGGGCTATTCCATTTTTCAACATCTTGTGGAATTCTGGGGTGTGCAGTTTGCTGAGGCCAAAGAGCTCACTGGCTGAGGATTCCATAGGATGTTGAAAATGGAATAATAGCACTATAACAGTGTAGTGTGGAAAGGACTTCAGAGTTATTGTTTTGTGCTTTTAAGTCAGCTCTGATTTAAGGCAACCCTATCCTAGGGTTTTCTTGACAAAATTTATCCAGAGGAGGTTTGCTATTTCCTTTCTTAAGGCCAAGAAAGTGTGGCTTGCTCATGGTCACACAGTAGGTTTCCATGGCTGAGTAAAGATTTGAATTTTGATCTCCCAGAGACTGAGTCCAATGTTCAAACTACTTCCCCCTGCTGGATCTCTGTTGAATGAGAGATGATGCGCTAAACACTTCCTGGGGTAGTAAGCATAATGTAATAAGCCTGTACTTCTAATAGCAAGGGACTCAGGAGTGTATTTTATATAGATCATGGACATGGTTCCCTTTGAAAGAGGAAGAGGGGTCCTGGCAGCATTACTTGATTGTGAGCAACCTATTACAGCATGAATTTGCCTGAAAGGGGAAAAGTGGACGAGTATTCATATACATGCTTTTCACTGTATCAATCTATCACTGAATATTGATGGGAAACATGTGCCCATGTAGTTCTTATTATTTCAGAGTACCTCTGAGTCAAGAACCAGCATAGTGTAGTGGTTTGAGCATTGGACTAAGACTCTGGAGAATTCCTGCTCACACATGGAAACCCGCTGGGTGTCCTTGGGCAAATCACATTCTCTCAGCCTCAGTAGATCCCCTCTGGGTATTTATTGCCAAGAAAGCCCTGTCATAGGGTTGTGTTGCATTTACCATACGTCAGAAAGGCACGGAACAGCAGCAACAACTACAGCTACAAAAACAACACATCTGAGCCATTGTATATGAATGTATGTGACAGGCAATAATTGACTTTCGTTCTCTTGCTCATAGGTCTGTTCTACCTTAATGTTCTTCAGATGCTGAGGATTACAACTGCTATAATCCATTATCAAGGGGCATGGTGGCTGTGGCTGATAGAAGAAAGGGGAGTGAGATAGCCTTCAAGCATGCATCATGGGTTAGAGAAAGTTCTGAGTGAATTTACAAAAGTGGGAGGAAATCAAATTCTTCGTTTAGTCCTCCAGGAACCAAATGTTTTAATTTTAAATTCTACTCTGCTTCTTTTCTTAATAGAATCCTCTCGTTATTATTACTTAATAGACCTCAGATTTTTGCCTATAGAAACAAATAATGTCTTTGAAGGCTAGCTTATTCCCCCTTCTCATTTTTCCCCCCCATGATCATCTGGGATTGTAAAAAAAGAAAAAAAAAACCTTGAGCCCAGTTCATGTATTTCTTTTCTGTCCAGGAAATGGAATGAGAATCTTGGCTCCAGAAATTTCTACAATTAGATTTTGTATTGGAATGTATAAGCTTCAAGCAGTATACAAAGATTAGAATGATATGCTTTATTTATTCAAAGACATAGCCTTGTTAGTTTGGATCACTATGCAGAGATCGCTATGTATTATGGATGTATTATTATATAATTATGTGTTGTCCTTTTCAATTTTTATTTTATATTGATATTTATTTTTATGCAGTTTCCAAAGAAGACCATTGAAGTTTGATATAAGCAGAACTCTTGTACAGTCTGGAAGAGTTCTGGGAGGAATGGGGGTAAAATCAAGCATGGATTCATCACCCACCCGACAGGAGATCCACCACTGTACCTATTTGGAGTAGGCATGGAAAAATATTGTCTATTGTTTTTTCTTGGCCAAAAAAATGAGTTTTCCAATATTCAGAAAATCTACACAGGAAGAATAACACAGTAGCAATAATTTTGTACAGCTTCTACCTACATTTGTAGATCATGAAGTGTGTCAGGAAATTATGCTGCACAGAAATATATGTAGATGTTTAAAATGAAAATTGTGGGGTTTTTGGTGTAGTAGACATTGGCCCTTCTGGAGGATGCTGTTGTCCTGGCATGGGGATGGGAGAAGAGCTTCTGGATGATGTCGTTGTGGTCCCATCCTTCTGTCACCAGGCGGTGCAATCGTGGATTAAAACATTGATGAGTTTTTCTTGTCAATGACATGATATTGCACCATCATCCTGCACTTACCTGGCCTGTGGAAGTCCTGGAAGCAAAATGGAGCAGCCTGGGAAAGTGCCCAGCTGTGCTGCAGAAGGAAGAAGCATGTCCATTGTGCTCTCATCAGCAGAGAGCCAGTCCGATGTGGAGGGAAGCACTCCTATCATGTTCCCTTCCCTGCAGGGGCACTGCTGGGATCACCACCAGATAACAGCAGATCCAGGTAGGGTGTGGAAAGGGCCGTTGTTTCCACATAGCCATGTACTTTCTAGTATGAATTATTTATTGCTGTGAAATCCAATTCAATTTTTCAGCTGTGTAATGAGCAGGGGAGATTTTCCATCCTCTGTCAACCCATATGCATCCCTAAAATATCGATGGTGGTGGCAGTGGGTTGCAGTATCTCTAGAGTTTGTGTGAGTGCTCACATGCACAGCTGGTTGAATGGGGAAGAAGAGAGGGGGCTAGCTCACTGCACAGGCAGATTGTGCAATTTCACAATACAGGATTCAGTCTTGTTTACAGGATAAAATTTCACAATACAGGATTCTGCATTCTTTCTCTGAAGTTTATTTCTCCAAAGAATTGTAAACTGACATAGCATGAACGTACTTTCATTGGAACCCTGGAGGCGATAAGCAGTGTGTACTTGCAATGTTCATTGTAATTAACCTCTATTTGTTTTTTTTTCATTGTTTGTTTATTGCCCTATGTATTAAAATATTCCAACAATGAAATCTCAACTTACCTTACAGAAATTGGAAAGCAGCTTATTTTTTATTCAGTTTGCACATATATATTTGCACTTCTTAAGCTTCATCAGGTAGAGAAAGTGGGCATATAATATACAAGCAAACTTCTTAATAACATTTCACACTATGGCCAGTATCCTGTTAGTGACTCATACAATTGTAAGTCCAAACTACACCATGTATGTTCTTTTTGTTGTTGTTGTGGAGGTTTGTATTCTCTTTTCCCTCTGCAACAACCATAGATGCCAAAGGGTGGTAAGAGGTGGGTCACAATGTAGTTTTGCCTGAGTAATTGTTGTGCTATGCTTGGCCTATATCTAAATGGATTTCTCTAAGACAAGAAAATTCTGTGTAAGCTGCCTTTTGTATGTGATATTCTCCCATGATGAGATTGCAGAAGAACTGCTACAGAAGCTATGAAGGACCAAATTAAGTTTAAGGAGGACCCAAGGGAGTGTGAGGAAGGGAGAAATTTTGACTTAACCATGCCTCCATCAAAAATGTATTTAAGGAAGGGTAAGTGAAAATTCATTCATTTAGCAATAACTGCACGTACAGTCGGCCCTCCGGATCCACAGATTCTGTATCCATTGGTTCAACCAAACACAGCTTGAAAATATGCCCCCCCAAAAAAAAAATCCAGAAAGCAAAATTTGATTTTGTCATTTTATATAAGACACACCATTTCACTACACTATTGTACAAAATGGGACTTGAGCATCCACAAATTTTGATATCCATGAGGGGTTTCTGGAGCCAAACCCTAGCAGATACCAAGGGCCCACTGTACTTCAACAACAGTCGCCCTGCCACTTCTCTTACCTTGAGACTGGATTAAAGTAAAGACTATTTCCTTTGTTAATTCTAACAGCATATGAGCTGCTGCAATGTAACACATTGTGGTGCTGCTTGTTGACATCAGAAGTCTTCAGTCAAATGAGAGGACTGCACTCCTTCCTTCATCAGCACTGCACCAATTTCTGGCCATGCACTTGTGTGAAGCAGTTGTTGCACAGACTTACATGACCTTTAGGTTGCTTCCATTGCTCAGGATAATGGGAAGGAAACAGTGACTGCTACATCAAAAAAGTCAGTTACACCCTGTTTGGATTACAGTAATGCACTCTATGTGGGGCTTTCATTTGAAGAGTGCTTGGAAACTTCTGCTGATCCAAAGAGCTACAGCCAGATTCTTAACCAGAGTTGACTACAAGGATACACAACTCCTTTGTTGCAACAGGTTCACTTGCTGCTGGTTTGTTTCCAGGCATAATTCAAAGTGCTGGTTACAAGGCCTTATAAGGGTCAGGTCCAGGTCATTTAAAGGAATGTATATAAGCCTGCTTGCTTCTTCAGATCTTCTGGGGAGGCACTTCTGGCTATCTCATCATCCTCCCAGGTAAATCTGGTGGGAATCTTGGAAAGGGCTTTCTGAGAGGCTGGTCCCAAGTTCTGCAACTCCCTTCCTAGAGAGGTTAGATTGGAGCCCTCCTTGCTACCCTTTCATAGCCCGCTGAAGATCTGTTTATTTTGGCAGGCCTTTGGTAGGCAAAGTCCTTTCATGTGCTTTGTTGTTTATAGTAAATATTCTTTTTAATGGTCTGCTTTAAATGTACCAGAATTCCCGGCCACTCTAAATGTATTCAAGTCTCCAGGGCCAGATGAATTACATTCAAAGATTAAAAGAACTGGCAGAATTAATCTCTGAACTACTGGCAATAATCTTTGAGAATTTCTAGAGAACGGGAAAAGTCCCAGCAGACTAGAGGAGGCCAAATATTGTCCCCATGTTCAAAAAAAAGGGGGGGAAACAATTACTACCCAGTCAGACTGACATCAATACCGGGAAAGATTCTAGAGCAGATCATTAAACAGACAATCTGTAAGCAATTAGAAAAGAACTAAAGGTCAACAGGTTTCTCAAAAACAAGTCATGCCAACAAGTTATCTTTCTTTTTTTCCCTTTTTTTTTTTTTTGACAGAGTTACAAGCTTGGTAGATGAAGTGGATGCTGTGAATATATCATATCTGGATTTCAGTTAGGCCTTTGACAAGGTTGCCTATGATATTCCTGCAAACAAGCTACTAAAATCTGGGCTAAACAATGCTACTGTTAAGTGGATTTGTCATTGGTTGACTGACTGAACCCAAAGGGTGCTCACCAATGGCTCCTCTTCATCCTAGAGAAAAGTGACTAGTGGAGTGACACAGGGTTCTGTCCTGGGCCCAGCACTATTCAACATCTTTATCAATGACTTGGACAAAGGAATAGAAGGCATTCTTATCAAAATTGCAGATGACAACAAATTAGGAGTGGTAGCGAACACATCAGAAGACAGGATTAGAATTCAAAATGACCTTAATATATTAGAGAGCTGGGCCAGAATTAACAGAATGAATTTCCACAGGGAGAAGTGTAAAGTATTACATTTGGGCACAAAAAAATGGGAAAAAAAATGATATAGGATGGGTGGCACCTGACTTGATCACAGTACATGTAAAAGAGATATACCGGTAGGATTCTTAGTAGATGACAAGCTGAACATGAGTCAGCAGAGTGATGTGTTAGCTAAAAAAAACCAATGCAATTCTGGGCTGCATCAATAGGAGTATAGTGTCTAGGTCAAAGGAAGTGATAGTACCACTCTATTCTGCTTTGATCAGACCCCCACCTGGAATACTGTGTCCAGTTCTGGGGACCACAGTTCAGGAAGGATATTGACAAGATGACAAGTGTCCAGAGGAGGGTGATCAAAATGGTGGAGGGTCTGGAAATCATATCCTATGAAGAGTGGAAGCAGTTTAGGAAGCTGGGTATCTTTAGTCTGGAGTAAAGAAGGTTAAGAGGTGACATTATAGCTATGTTAAAATATTTGAAGAGATGTCATATGGAAGATGGAACAAGCTTGTTTTCTGCTGCTACAGAGAAAGGAACATGGAGCAATGGCTTCAAACTAGAGGGAAAGAGATTCCACCTAAACATAAAGAAGAACTTCCTGACAGTAATTGATGTTTGACAGTGGAATACACTGCCTTGGAGTGTGGTGGTGTCTCCTTCAATAGAAATTTTTAAACAGAGGCTGGAAGGCCATCTGTCAGAAGTGCATTGACTGTGTATTTCTGCATGTCAGGGGTTTGGACTGGATGGCCCTTGTGATCTCTTACAATTCTACGATTTTATGACTCTATAAAATCGTTTCTCATTTTAATTGATTGTTTAGTTATATTTTCAACTTTTGTACACTCTAAATTTTTACATTATAAATTTTTATACACTATAAATTTTTTAGCTGTATCAGTTTTAACTTTTGTAAACTGGCTTGAGTCCCAGATTTGGAAAAATAGTAGGAATAATAATGCTAATAATAATAAGTGGGCATGTCTGTTACAGATTTGTAACCTAGAGTTATAGATCTGTAACTGCTTGTATATGCAGTCTTGCTATAAGACCATGTAAATGCCCTGCCAGCCTTCCTTAACAGGCAGCAACCACATCAGGCAAACGAAGGTTGTTCAGCTGCTGATCTGGACACAAGAAGGATGGCATTTCCAGTCCCCTCGCACCAGTGGATGAGGCCGTGACAATCAGAAGCAGGATCTCTGTTGCAGTTCCTTGTCGTAGCCTCTCTAACTAGCAGAATGGGTTATAAACTTCCTCCTCTATTTGTCCCAATCAGCAGCTAAAACTGCTGGCTTTTGTGCAGGCTGGTCCAGGAGGTGTTATTTAGTTACAAATATGTAACTATGTAATCAATGTATAATATTGGCAAATACTACTACTACTACTACTACTACTACTACTACTACTACTACAGCCATGCTGCAGAGCTTCCAGTGTGAATAAAATGTAAGAAAGGCTCTTTACATATCTTTGTTGTCTATCCAACCATTATAATACAACCGCTCTAATTAATGTGAAAACTAATAGCCTCAAGATTGTATTCACCTTGAGCGTGACTTCTAATGGTGCTTTAGAAAGCCAACCTGTATTAGATTAGAGCATTTGTACGTTATCTGGTCTAAATAGTTGCTTACCAAAACCCAGATGTCTTTCATATCTCTTGTTGTTACCCTTTCAAACATGGATTGACCCTGAGAACTTCAACGTGGAAATCCTGTGCTTTATCTATGAGCTACGTCTCCTTAATTATATTTGAGATGTAATTCCTCAAATTCTCTACCATATAATAGGAATGGGCACAATGAGGCCATGGAGCTGTATGTGGCCTTCCAAGGCTGTTTTTGCCAACCCTCAGCCATGCCAGACTCCTTGGACTGGCCTTTTCCTGGCAAAAAAGAAAGAACGAAGATGAATTGCTTCTCTTGAAGGTCTCCCATTTTTTAAAACCAGATTTCTGGCCACATCTTTTTGGAGGGGTATTTTTGGCTATCTAGGTGGTCCTGGAATAGAAAATTTGCCCTTGACTTACTGTATTTGCTGATTCCTGCTATACATTGACCAACACACTGCATCATCAGATATAACTACAGAGATAGTGCTCATCATTGTAGCTACATTTAATGCCATTCCCCATTATCTTATCAGCCTGGCAGCATCCCAACAAAAGGAATACTGAGGTGCTGCAGAGTGGGGCACTGGGAAATGATATCTGCAGCATTCTCTTGGTTCTACAATGCAATGAGAATGGGCAGCTGGAGAGACCCCCTTGGAGTCCTGCCACAACTGCTTGTCTCAGTGAGTGAGATCAGATGTCATATCCCATGTCCACCATCTGCAGTGCCTCAGAAGCCCTTCAGCTGGGGCACTGCCACACTGAAAAGGTAGGTTTTTGCAGTTATAACCTTGTAAAAACAGTTTACAATATTGTAACTACTGAATGCAATGCCAGCCATTCATTTAATTTTTCTAAAAATGTATTTAAGGTTGATGTTTTAGAGAAGTTGATCTTGTTTTCCTCAATAATATGTTAATTCCTCTATGTTAGTTTCTCATGATTTCTGAACAGTACTTGTTACTATCATCCATGATATTCTTCTGGAACAGTGTCTGAGTTGTGTGTGTGAGAGATTATTTTGTCGTGATTGCTTTGCACTCATACCTCAAACCTGAATGGCCATTTCCAGAAGATGGTTCTAGACTCATTCCTCCTCGACTTGCTGGCATCTTTGCAGGTTGTATTTTATTTTTTGTGATGTTTTAACAGCAACTTTAAAACCTTGATCAAAATCATTTTGGGATTTAGTGTGTGTTGTCATTGGTTGACTAATAACATATCGCTCCTGTTCTTCTTCTCTTCACAGACAGGTGAGGCTATCCATCTCTTAAACTGGCATCTGGATTGAGTAACAGATTATATGAAAGACATCCCCCCCCCCAAAAAAAAATCCCCTGTGGTGTAGTTCAATCAGACATAGCAGAGAAATTGTAGTCAGAAGGGTCTGGATTAATAACATTCAACCTGCTTTACAAAAGATTGCACTCCCTGATAACCAGTTTCATAATTTCCAGATTTTACTGGATCCACTGCTACTTTGTAGTGCAGAATTAGGTTTACCAGGTAAAATATCTCAGCTTCTCCCCTACTCAAGGCCTCGTGATCCATGCTCTGATAACCTTAACTGTGAGGTTGCCTTTGAAGATGGTCCAGAAACAGCAATGTTTGGGGGCAGGTCCATTCCTTGATCCACTCCTGGTTTGTTAGAATGTGCTGGTCTGAGCATAGGTTTTCTATTGGGGTCTGCAAAGTTATCCTGAACAGTTATCCTGTGGCTTTGGATAAGGAACAGAACAATAAAACCTGCACCTGCACCCTTAAAACTTCTAGTAAGAACTCCAGGTCTCTAAACAAAACAGAAACAATATCTGGTATGAAATACGTCAGTGAAGAGTAGATTGGGACCAAGTAATCTGAACATATTATGGTGTCCTGTGTCATTGGGGTGGGTTTTCAGTTCATTACCCAGCCCAATTTAACATGCTTATTTTGACTTGTAAAGAGTTTAAATTTGTGGTATCTGACATAACAGTTGAGATCCTGGCCATGGCAAAACTCTGCAAGTGCAGTTCCATACCTCTCTCCCCCTTGGGCAATTGTTATGCCTCAGGAAGCAACTGCCACTGTCATTACATGGTTGTAAAGGAATAAGAGGGAGAGGATACTTGGACAACCAAAAAATCGGCCTGTCTCAGCTGCAACTGCCATCAGAGGGCAAGAGAAACAAGCAGAGATGGAAATAATATTTGAAAATAGTCACAAAATGGTCAAAATACGTTTTTCAGTGGTTGACAACTATTCATAAGAAGAATCATGGGCAGTCAGGTGTTTTCACAATTCATGATATATCCTGAACAAAATTCATATGTAGTTGCTTTGCACATTAAATAGTGACAGGAATCCTGTCGGGGCTTTATGTCTTCATAAGTGGATCTACTTCTTTGGCAATTAGAACTGTGCAGTTGTGTAACATCCATATCCAGCAGAGGGATGCTGTTACGTTATTACATAGCAGAGCTGGCAAAGTGCCCAAAGTGCATCAGTGTTCAAGGCATATCAATAGATAATATGCATTGGATGCTTTTGCTTTTGTTCTGTTAACACAACCTCACAATTCAGCAAAAGGTTTTCTTTGTACCTCTGCTATGTAGTTAGGCATACGCAAAATTATGTAACATAAAAGGACATACAGGATTCCAGAAAGTATTTTTAGTGCACAAAAGCTAATATTTCTACACAGAAACATTTCCTGTGCAGAAAATGCTGTCTCCTGTGCAGAAAATGTATAATTGGGGGTTTGTTCTGCACAAATCTTGCATCTGGTTGATTTGCATAGGAAACAACATATATTGTACAGGAAACAGTATTTCTTCACAGGAAACACTTCTGGATAGAAATATTATTTTGTGGTCGGTTGTGCAAAACAACCAAATGCAAATTTTGTGTAGGATAAGTCATAGAAACATAAAATTGGCAGAGACCACAGGGGCCATCCAGTCCAACCCCCTGCCATGCAGCAACACCCATCAAAGCACTCCCAACAGATGGCCGTCCAGCCTCTGCTTAAAAACCTCCAAAGGAGACTCTACCACACTTCAACACAGCATATTCCAGTGCCGGACAGCTCTGACCATCAGGAAGATTCTTCCTGAAGTTCAGGTGGAATCTCCTTTCCTGCAGCTTGAATCCATTGCTCCTTGTCCTAGTCTCTGGAGCAGTGGACAAAGAGCAATGGATTCAAGCTGAATTTAAGTCCTGAATTGTGAAGATGTTTGACAGTCCAGAGTTCTTCCCATGACACTTTCTCAACACTTCTGCATAGAAATATTGGCTGGTATTCTGTATCAGCAGTTTAGTTAACTAAGTATGCTTAACTAAGTCATCCCTCATGGCCTTACCTTCTCAAACCTGAAACATCACTCGCCCATGCTCCGAAAGCTGGCAGAATGGGTCTCCTTTCCACATAGCTGATAGCTGATTGTGTGTGGGGAATCATAGAAGTTGTGATTTTGGCAACTTTTTGCTAGTGTCACCATCATGACAGAACGGTGATCATATGTACAGAACAGTTACAGATGAGCAAATCTAAGCAACTGTTCCATATTTATTACTTAGGCCATTTTCACACTACACTGTTATAGTGCTATTATTCCACTTTCAACATCCTGTGGAATTCTGGGGTTTGGAGTTTACTGAGGCCAAAGAGCTCTCTGGCTGAGAATTCTAAATGCCCCTCTCTAAACTGCAAACCCCAGGATCCCATAGGATGTTGAATGTGGAATAATAGCACTATAACAGTACAGTGTGGAAATGGCCCGGGTTATGATTATGACACTATGTCAATGATTGAAACCCCCCTCCACAATCCATTTACTTGGCATTTTATGTGCAGAGAATGCTATTTCTTGCAGAGAAAATACTATTTCTTGCTCAGAAAATCCTCTTTCTTACCAACATGGACATGTGTGAATTTTGCACAGAATAAGTCTTGAATTGGGAACAGGCTTTGAAAATGGTATGGCTTTTGAAGGCTTTCTTGCAACTGGAAGATATTTGTTAAAGTTTCTCATTGCTTCCTTTGAGAAGAAATTGAGTGAAGAATTACATCCCAGGAAAGAAGTTCTCTTTTCCAGATGTGAGCAATGGTCTTGTTTCTCTTCTCCCCAAATTTCAGTTGCAGTTGAAATAGCCTGATCCCTAGTCACCTGCATCACCTCCCCATCTCTTTGGCCACTAAATGGCAAAATGGGGCTTGATAGCTACCAGGGAATAGATTTTGCATGGGGCTGATGAACAACCCCTTGTGCAGTGTCCAAAATAAAACATATGTGTACATAAACCTGAGTTATGCTTGCATATAACACTAGCAGAAGCCAATGCCTTTTTCTTTATCTGTTCATCTATGCTCTTAAGTCATCTACAGAGATCCTCCATTTTGCACTCCCTTTTTTGGAGGGGAGAGTTCACAAGTGAACACAAGAAAGGGGGCCTTTTTGTTAGCATTTCCGATTCTCAAGTGGCTACCTAGTGCATATTTTAAGAGGCTTATTAAACAGATTTAATTTTTCATATGTGCTACTTTTCATTATGTTGACTGTGGCATGTATTTTCTATTTTTGGTAAGATACTGATAGCATTCAACCATAAGTTTACCCTACCACCTCATTGGGACTGGGGACTTGTCACAAGAAGGGTGGATTGGCCATAGTGACTGTGTGGAATAGCAGTGATCTCCATGGGTGGAGGTTTTACTGACACTAATGAAATCACAGATATTCAAGGTATTCTTCATATTGTCTTTTGTTGTTATTATTGTTTTGTTGTTGTTGAGGATGATGAATGACACTTAGGGAATTTATACGACAGGCATCTCACAAATGCAAATAACAACATATCCATTGACTATTATGTCCATAATGCATGGTTTTGCTGGTTTGAGCACAACATATTGTTCAGAAACAAAAGAATGTGAGGGACAGGGTGATGTACTGGTTATTATCTTGGGTTTAAATGTCAGAAAACCAGGTTCAAAATAAGCATTGCCAGGGAACTTCATGCATGGCCAGTGTGTATGGGGGAGGGGGAGTGGATGTCTTCAAAATAAGAGTTCTACCTCCCCCAATGAAATTTTCCTTCCACCCCTAATTTTGTAGCATCACAGAGAATGAAATATTGGGAATTATTCACACTTAGAACTTGTATTTGCTGTGCTCGCATTAGCTCTTTGGATGCCTAACTCTATTTCTAAATGCTCAGCTGACATTTTGAGTTACTGCAATGCTAAAAAATTGTGAGACTGAAAGAAAATTATATGGTGTGTGTGTGTGTGTGTGTGTGTGGGCGTGCAGAATTTTTATTTGGAAGGGAGTATCCTCATTTTGTCTCTACCCAGTCACCACCCTGACTGTTGTTCACTTGGCCTCACCTGCTCTAAGTGTTTGATGTGAGGACAGAATATTATAATTCTGTACATATACTGCCCTAGCCTCTCTTGAAGGATCTAACATGAAATCTTCCTATATCCTGATTTCCTACGAAAAAGAAGCGACCCTCACATTTCTGTAGACAGAAAGTGACAGAAACAACAAGGACTTTGGGAAGAACATTTTATTGCTAAGCATATCCTTGAACAAAAAGGCAATTATGAAAAGAAAAGAACAGGAGAAAAAAGAGGGGATGGAGGGAAGGGGAAATAAAGCAATAACACCACAATAATGTTAAAGAAAATTTTCAAGGTCCTCTCCATAAAAACAGTAGGGATATGGTAAAAGCCCACATACAGAAATGCACATGTTCCCAAAAAAACTGCCCAATAGAAACAGACACCAAAAAAAAAAAAAAAAAGTAACAGAAAGATGGGTTTTCTGAAATTAAAAAAAAAAGACAGACAAAGAAAGAAAGCAGAAAATCATTTCACAAGACTCCAAGACTTCAAGAACAGCAGCAATCTTTTACAGACATCAAGGTATAATCAACTCCATATATGTTCAGCCAGTTAGGTTGTCTAAAATCGTGCTTTCATACCTCTGAAAACCTGTCTATTTTTTTCCCCTCTGTCATAGTGTAAAAATATAATTAAAAATAATAATAAAAAAACAAACCTCACACACACTGAAAAGATTTTGTTAGCCAGGTAAGCCTCTTCTCAAACATGAGAAGGCTGCCTTTTTTGTTTATTTTGTTCTCATGTGCGTGTGTGCATTGGATAACACTTCTTCATAGTCAAAGATTCATGCGACTTATAAACACCAGCAAGAGTAGATTTCTAAACCTAAACAGCTGATTAGATTTCATCTGTACACAGAAAAATTGTACATTTCTAATATGCCAGAGTCCTCTTAGAATTTTTGTGTGTTTTCCCCATTTCCTTCATTCTCTCTCTCTTTTTTTTTTGCTTTAATTTTTTTTTTTTTTTTGCACATGATATTTGTGGCCAATAACACCCAGTTGGTTATTTTATCCTGTACAATAAGTTGCTCTCTTTCAAAAGAATGGAAGAATTTTTTTAAAAAAAACTTCAACAAACAAAATTAAGTACATTGAATATAAATAACAGCCCAATGAAACCTCATAGCATTATGTACATCAGGGTACCCATCTAGAAATTACACCATCCAGGGAAAACCAAAACTGTAGTAAAATATGTAAACAAAATCTTATATTTTTTTTATCTTAAAATCTTTTTGACACAGGTAGCTGTGACAAAGTTAAAATGCACACTCTTTTCACATTTTTAAATTTTACCTTTTTGTTGTTTTGTAAAAACAATTTTTCTTTACAACATTCTCATTTCATATTAAGACTTTGACAGCATCTGTTCCAGTCGTCCCATCAAACATACCATGATAAATATATCTGTATATATATATATATTTATTTATATATATTATACTATTAATAAGCTTCTTTAATTTTTTTTATTTCTGTGTGTCATAATTACTTTTTAAATTTATCTTCTTTCATATAAAAGAGAAGGGAAAAGGGGGAATCGGGCAAATGGAAGGACAGCGAATCAGAAATGTCGATCTACAAAATTAAAATTGTTAAGTATGAAACACACCTTCATGACTTTAAAAAAAACAACAACATCAACCCACCCCTATTTCATACTCCTCCGTGACATATTTTTGGCTTGTGTGACATTTTGTGGTTCTTGCCACAAGTCGAACTCAATATAAGCTTTCTGAATGTTGAATTCAATTGATTACTATTGTTTATTCAAGCACTGCCATCAGCCAAGGAACCAGAATTAAGAGAATGGCTCTTTGAGTTCTGATTCATGTACTCAATTCAAAATGGCTATATGTTTTTTGTTTTGCTTTTTTCTATTTATTTGGTTTCTAAATCCCCCCTCCCCTTCCTCTACAGCTTAGCAGTGCTAAGATATAGTAAATGGTAGACAAATTATAGCCAGTTAGCCTTAGCCAAAAAAGGTAAACCTGTTTTTTCTTGCTATGAATTTACTTCAAAACATTGGGACCTGGGGTGAGTGTGTGTATGTGTGGATGCTAGTATCCAATCGTCCATGGCTCTCATTCTCAGCGTCATCACCATCACTGCCACCCCATCACATTTTTTTTACGTTAACAACTTACTGCAGACAACAGATTCAAGAGACAACACAATCTGATATGTAGAGCAAACACCGTGGTAAAACTTGAGTTCATATATGGCAATAGTCTTTCTTTATTGTAAATTGTTTTCCCCAAGGTTTCTTCTTGACTTATGTCCTGGCTCATTCTTCCAAAAAACTCTCACAGAAAATTTAAATAAAAAAAAAACTCAGACAAAAAAACCCATAATGAAATCCCCAAACCATTTATTTTTCTCCCCCCTCCCCATCTTGGAAAATGAGACATAGGCTGGGCATGGCCAGATCAGTTGTTCTGTTTTGTTTATAACATTTGCATTTTTTTCTTTTTCTAATTTTTTTGTTATTTTTTTTTAAAATAATTAAACTGAAAAAAAATAGCATACA
Source organism: Ctenosaura bakeri (assembly GCA_948474755.1). Lineage (NCBI taxonomy): Eukaryota > Metazoa > Chordata > Lepidosauria > Squamata > Iguanidae > Ctenosaura > Ctenosaura bakeri. The sequence goes on along the minus strand of CAOLHI010003760.1, from coordinate 83,024 downwards.
GTCAAAGATCATGAACATCTTTAAAGACTCACTTGGAGATACGAAACAAGTAAGCCACGAAGTCTTCTGCCCTTGCAGATAAGTTCAGCTGAGGAAGAGGTCTGAAGGCTTTGAAGTTCACCAACATGGTTAATGCTGCATAGGCCTTCTTCAGAACGCTAAGTGTGCTTTATAATACAGTAGGGCAGAGTTTGAGGACTCCAAGCAATGACTGAAAACTTAGCAGTCAGCGGCTGAAAGGTTTATTCTCGATATTTGTTTTAAACCACAAACTGTAGCTCCCAATCTCGTCAGCTGTAAGAGTTTTGATTCAGTTATAGCTCATTAAGTATTTATATATTTATATATATAAATAAGTATTTATTTTTATTTTTTACACATAATATTCTTTGTCCTTGTTTTTCTGTTTCTTGTGGCCGCTCTTTGTGCTCTGTTGCTTCTCCTTCATGAGCGTGCCGTTGCTCTGGGCTGAGTTGCTGATGTAGTTCCGCGTCTCGTCCACCTGATAGGACCCCTCGTCCCTGTTCCTGTACTTGTACATGGCGTACAGGAGGATCAGGATGCAGAGGGCGGCAGCAGCCACAATGCCGACGACCATCCCCGTTGTGCTGCTCGACTCACGGACCACCTCTGAGGCCCCCGGAACCCGTCTGATTCCTGGCTCCGTGGGGTTTGCTGTGGGCACATTACGGAACATGGGGGAAGTTATTAGCGGGCTCTTCAGTTTTGTGCTGTCTAGCTCATAGGCAGTGGGCAACGGAAGCAAGACTATGTCAGGCTGGGGTTTGAGGTCACGGTTATTCATGTTGCCGGCTGGCAATTTGGGCACCATCCCAGTCGAGGACGAAGCTGTGGAGCGGATCAGCTCAGGGGACAAAGCTGTGGTAGTAGTCCTACCAGTTTCGGAGACTTTGTTAGGTCTAAAGTCCTTGGCTTCCCACTTGGGTGCGTGTGCTTTGTAGCCACCTTCGAAGATTGAAGTGGAAAGACTCTTATCTGTTACCAAGGAGAAGGTGGTGTAAAAATCTTCATCATCAGTAGGGGGTAGGTTAGAGTCAAAGGTTTCCCCTGAGCCATACCCAGATATCACCAAGCCATCATCATCACAACCATCGCTGCCTTGGTCCGACAAGCAAGGTAACCCCGCCTCAGAGGTCATGGACAGGGAATCTTTGGTGGTCTCAATAATGGTGAGGAGGGGGCGGAAGGTAGTGGGGAGTGTAATGAAAGGTGCACGAGTAGCAATAGGAGGGATATCTAAAGGGTCTTCTACAAGAAGAGGGATAACTAATTCACCTCCTGGACAGAAAAGAAAAAGAAAAAACATTAGTACATCTTAAAAACAGTGCATCATCAGATGTTCAATTCACCTGTCTGAGATGGTGTGTGTGCGTGTGTGTGTGTGCGCGCGTGCGCGTGTATTTTTTGGGGGGTGGAGGTGGGCAGGAGCTTAAAGTACTAAACTAGCAGGTTTCATACCCTTCTCTGTTTCTATGAGCGCAACCTTTCCAGAGCTCTCTGCAGTCTCCTCACTCATGTCACAAAGGTGCAGGAGAAGCCAGGTTTATCATTTTTAAGACTTGACAAAGGCAAAGCCTATATGATTTGGTTTTTGAAGATACTCTCAAAGTGACTTGCAGAACTCAAACAGGTTTCTGGTAGGCTTACATTTTGCTTAGTATTGTAATGCTTTTTCAGAAAATGGATCCTTCATTAGATTGAATGTCTCTGTCTATGCTTTGGGGAGAGATAGCATGGTCATCTGAAGTGCTGTGTTTTTTTCACTTATATGTAGCATTTGGTTTCTTCAAATGGGGCAAAACAAGGCAGCTCAGTTGATATGCAACTCTAATTCCATGAAGTGCCATTCACAGCTATGGTATGAATTCACAACAGCGCAAAATGGATGTCTGAGTGGTTTAAATCACTCTTTGAGCAATGTGTGAACAAAAAATTCTTGTAACAGTTCATTCACAGCTGTCAGATGAACTTCACACTGAAGCCCTATGGGAAGCAATGGGAGTTGTAACTAACGGAACATAACCTATCTAGAAAATTTGGTAGGAACTAAGCCCTACTTGGAAGTTTCTAAATCATGCTTCCTATATTACTTCTATCAGAGCTTGCAAGTGCTATTTTTTAAAACTGCAACTCCTAAAACTCAGAATGGCCACTGAGTTTCCTTGAATAAATGCAACAGCAAACCACTGCTAAGCTATTTCATTGGTTCATCAACTTAAGTCATCATGGCTAACTTAAATTGTATTAGTATGCAGTGAGAGGCAGGAATCCATGACTGTTCACTGTCCTTGCAAAGACAAGGAATCAGGGCCTACTCAGTAAATTTTGAGTTGATCTCCCCATCCCTGTCAAAAACCTTTTTTTGAAATCAGACTAGAAGACTTGAATGCAACTCTAAGAAGGAGTAGCATCAAACAAATTATTTCCCTATATATGTTCCTGCCTACAGACTATGACCTGTGGCGAGTGCTCTTCTATGTCCTACTAGTGGGGAAAATGTATGAGGACAGAGAAGAGGGCCTTCTTTTGATAGATCTTGTAGGAATTCTTGTAAGAATTTTATTATTGTGTTTTGGTTGTATTGTTTGGTTGCTTATTATTGATTTTCCTTTTGCTATAACTTGTATTTGGTTGCCTAAAAATTAAAATTGAATTGATTTGACTTGAACTCTTTAAACCTATTTTTTGATTTGTTAAATTGTATAATATCTTTAGACTATACAAACTACTTTTATCATTTTAAAATTTTTAACCTGCTAAAATCATTTTTGGTTATGTGCCACCTTGAGGTCTAAAATATGGGATGAGATATAAATGTTTTCATTACTGCAACAATGACTAATACTAACAATAATCAGGCATATTGCGTGATGCAATTAGCTGCTGTGTCCTTTGAGCAAGATGCATAAGCTTTTATTGCTGACAACACAATGCCCATGGCCACAATGGTCATATTGGTAACTGTTTGTAGTTCCTAGAACGAGAAGTCACAAGGTAACCATCAGCTAAACTTAATCTTGTATCTATCCAAAAATTACTGTCATTTTTTTTATCTCTCGTTGTTCAGGCCACTGTTATCTTCTCTGATCCAGCTGTATTAATTTTTTGATGGCAGATCTGAGCTGAGTTTTTGAAGAACAAAAATGGTTGAGAAAGAGTAGAGTGAAGAAATAAATTCAGGGCAATGTTAACATGGGATCAGATACCTTTTGTATGTGGAATTCAAATTCTGAACAACACTGAAGGTTTGTTCCAGGTGTCATTTAGCCACCACAATATAATGGCAGTCATCTGCCATTTTACCATGCCATCTATGGACACAATTGCAGTCAGGAGTTGGCAGTTTTTAATTTCCTATCTAAAGCATCTGAAGTGCCTTTGTTATTAAAATCTCCTATGCTTATTTGGTGTACAGCTGATTTCCTGCTTACCCAAGGCAACTAGTGGGAGCAGCAGGGGGAAGAATCTTGGGGTATTTTGCAATTACTTGCTTGGACATAACTCCTCCTAACCGAAGGGCACAGCAACCTGTGCTAAAAAGCAAGACTTCTACTGTAAGAGTTGCTTGCATTTCTGTTAGATATATTATTGAAAAAGTGTTTTTAATTTCCTTTGACATTAATGTTTACAATACCCAGGGTATTAGTGTAGAATGCTGAAGGATCAGGGCTAGTTTTCATGATAATGGGAGAAAGGAAGGGCTGTGTGTGTGTCTTTTAAAAAGAAATGTATTTGCTTGTTTGTTTTTAAGAAGTAATCTCACAAAATACTTATGGAAAACCTCACACGGGGGTATGTTGTTGGCAGTGAAGGGAGGGTTTCAGGATAGCCTTACCACACTAGGTAGTTGATTGTTATTTCATTGTATTTTTACTGTCACAAAAGGAAGGAAGCACCGGCAGGATATTTTGTCTCAAGCTCCAAAGTAACATGATGGGCTTTAAGTACTGGCTATCTTGGGTGTGGTACTACTTCCTTTTGTGCTTCAGGCAGCAATAATTTGTGGCAGACCCTGGAGATGAAGAAAAAGAGCCATTTGATGGTGTCTTCAAGGTGATTTGAGGAAATTTTAAATTAATTTTAACATCTGGGACAAATATCCAAAGGGAATATCTATGCATGGATAGTGGCTTTCCATTTTCTCTTCTGATTACAGGTCCTTGCATTGCAAGGGCAGGACCTTTTGAACTCTTTAACTCTGAGAATGCAAGGTGACTTCTCAAAACCCACTGGGAGCAGGCAAAAAAAAAAAAAAAATTGCTTGCATATGCTTGTGAAGCATACTCTAACCTCTGCCTTAGCACCCACATAGCTAATAAGATTTTGTTTTTGCACTATGTTTCCTGTGTCCCTTTCTGATTTAAGAAAGGATTGGGACTCACACATGCTAACAACATGCAGTGCTCTAACTAGTAGGCTCACTTCTTGCAATGCTGCTCATCAGTCTCATGAATGTCTCTTTATTCAGAGGATGAGCAATGGTTCTCAAAGGAAGGCAATGAGAAGCAGAAGCAGCCCATGGCCATCTTAAATAGTTAAACCAGGGAGCTACTAATTAAGAACGGCAGGAACTGAATTCAGTGGAGTACCTGTTTGCAAACCGTCTGAAAGTCACAAAGGACTAAATGAGTCTTTCTGTCAGTTATGCCAAGTTTGTGGCTTTGTGGCTTACAGCACAATAGCACATACATGTGATCAGGCACTGGAGTCCTTAAGGAATGGGGTGGTTTGTTAAAATAATGTGAAATCAGTCTGGGGCATTTCTGCACTAGCCTGTTATAGCGCTATTATTCCACTTTCAATAGCACTGTCATAGTGCTATTATTCCACTTTCAACTGTAAACCCCAGGATTCCATAGGATATTGAAGGTGGAATAATAGCACTATGAAATGGCCTGGGTCTAAAACAAGTGCACCTGATCTATAATTTACCTTGAGGCTTGTGTGACAAAGCTGTGCTGCATCTACAGTAGGTAGCGGTATCATTTTCTCCCACAGCAGCAAGGGAACTTAGGATGCTTTCTACTGAGTCAGCCCATTTCTCCATCTAGTGCATTAGCCAAGACTGCTATGTTGTCCAGCATATCTGAAGAGTTCCACAGCCAGAACTCCATTACAATTCCCAATCACCACTCCCAGGACTCATGATTTTGCTGCCATGAGATTACCAGACCCCTAAACAGCAATTGCATGATCAGAAGAGAGTGAGTGGTAGTGATGGGAAGATCAGAGAAGTATCTGGCTATGCCCCATACTGACATGCAAACCAATGGCATCTTCTGTTAACTGTCTAGGGTTTCAGCATGGACTCTTTCCAAGACCTACATAGAGATCTCTGCTACTTCCTGGTGGTTTCTCATCCAAGTACTAAAAATGACTGACCTTGCTTAGTTTTTAGAATTAGACTAGATCAGGTGTAATCAGGATTGTATGATAGTGAGATAGTGAGAAGATAAATTGGCTAGAAATGATAATCACAGAAAATTAGAGGGATTTTAGTATGTAAAGAATGGTGGGATCAAGCTCTGCTTGCAAGTCTTCAGGCTGTGGCTGCTCTGATATCTGCCTACGGTCTGAATCCTAACTAGATTCAATGACTCAATGGCATTTACCTTGTTGACTGACAATTCAACAGTGGATTCAATGAGTTTGCTCTAGTTGAGGTTACTAGAAAGATTTGGGCCAGATTTTGCCATTTTAGGTAATAATATGGTAACTGCCTCCTTCTGTGATTGCCCCCACATCAGTCTGGTAATCTGTAGTTTTTCTACCTAGTGGTGTGAGTGGACATTACTAAAATAGCATGGGAGCTGGTAAAGAAGCAGAAGCAAACACATCATTCAGAGTTAATGTGCAAAGCTGGTCATAGACTTTTGCCCTCCTGATGAAAAAAGGAAAAATGCCACCCAGTATCAGTTCACTTTTTTTAATGACACAGGAAGAAGGCTGATGCCATGTGACTTCAAGTCATTTCCAAACTGTGGTAACCCTAAGTAACCCTACCTTGGGTCTTTTTTTTTTTTTGCAAGATTTATCCAAAGGGGGCTTCTCATAGCCTTCCTCTGAGGTAAAGACAGTGTCACCCAGTGGCTTTCAATGGCTGAGCCAAGATTTGAACCCTGGTCTCCAACACCCTAACTATTACACTATGGTTTCCTAGGGAGAAGGTACAGCTAGGAAAATGCACTCTGAAATCCTCTGCCAGATGCAATGGTGTCACTTCATTTTATGGTATAAGCCAAGCTTAAAACCTATTTCGGGGGGGGGGGGGTTATAATTCATAGAACTCCAGGCCAATATAAGCACTGACCTTACTGGGTGGTGCTTCTGAGAATTATAGTCCTCCCAAGGAAATGTTTCCAAACTCTGGAGACCAGCCCTCCTTTTGTTTTTAAAGTATTGGCCAGTCCTTTGGATCTGTAAAGACAACATTTACCAAACTGGAACATAAAATTAAAGTTCCTCAATTTATCTGTTTAATAGTCTCATGCTTGAACTCAATGTGGATGATTTTGGGGAGAATGAGTTGACGATTCAGTGTATATTTTAAGATCCTCTAGATCCAAAGATGACATAAGGGATAATAAGTGTTGTTCTAACTAGAACCTTAAATTTAACCTCTTCTATCTCTCTGCTTGCTTTGTACTTCCAGAAGAAGGTCACACATTTATTGAAATGATTTGTGCTGACAATAGAATGCTTCAGGATGAAATAGAAAGGAGCAGTTAAAATGACTTCTTCTGCTGCATTAGTGATGCCAGATCGGCTTCTATTTGGTCAGATAAAAAAATGCAACAGATATAATGAGCAATCCATTCTGAGAGGATTGAGGTCTGCTTGGTGAAGAATTGTAGTCCAAGAACGCACAAATATCTAAGATCAGCTCCATGATTTCTTCCTTTTTTAAAAGAATAAGTGCTCCATTCTCCTTAAAGTTAGTATTTTAAAATCTGGGACATGTACTTGTTTGATGGGGTTGTGCTTTCCTTTAAATTAGCAATATCACTAGGGACATAAAAGGTCTGCTTTAGCCTTGAAGGCTGCCCTGCATTTTGCTTTATGAGTGTATTTATAGATATATAATTCATACCTCTGGGGCTGCTCTCTAGTAAGGGCCCTTCTGACACTGGAAAAGATGGAGTGTTGAAAATTTAATAAGAACCTTTCTGAACTGTGCAGATGTTTGTGGGCAAAACATGAATGTATGGGGCCATAAGTGACCAAAATTTGGGAGGTGGGTAGTAGAGTGAAGAAAAGAGGCTAAAACCCTTTCTATTCCTCATTTTTATTACCAAGATAATTTTGCTGGTTTCCCAGTTATGAAAGAGAGATAGGGCCAGAATCAAAAGAAGAAAAAATGCTGAAAGGGTCTTGTTCAAAGTCTCGTGATGACTATAAAGAGAGAAACGCAACAATCCTTCTTCCTCTTCCAGATGTGGCAAAAAGGCTTTTAAATATCAGCCAAAAAGAACCACACAGAGTATCTCCATCCTCAGGTGTTTGAATTTCAACATCTAAAGACTCTCATTTGCATTTCACGTTTATTTCTTTCACAGTGCAACTCAGGTGTACTTTTAGGAAGAAACATTTTGCTTTGGAAAAGAACTACAAACATTGTTCCTTTTTAAAAAGAAAGATTACAAGTTTATATTTGCATTCTTTCTTTTTTCTTTTTCTTTTTTTTTGTAATAAATAACAGAAAAAGGGGAAGACAGTGCAATTTTAGAATCCTCCTGAGATTTGCATCCTTGCCAGTTCAGTTTGGGCAAAGAGGAGAAAATATTGAAATCATATCCCTTGAGCTGCTGGTGGAAACCTGATGCTAATGTGAAACTTCTTTGGCAGTCAAGCATTTTTCATATTCTTTCACTTTTCTCTTAGTTCATTTAATTGAAACTGACAGACAATACCACAAGGAATGGATCTCTCTCTTCCATTGTGGAAAACCTTTCCATTACTGTTTGATAGGTATTAAGTCTCTTGACTACCTTTCGGGAAGATATTTCTTCTACCCCAGCCCCCAGATTGTACAAGATCACATCCTTTTTAAATATATTGAATGAAAGATGTATTTCCAAAAATGCCTCTTGAGAGAACTGTTGGAAGTTCTGAAAATAGGAGTAAAAGATGTTAGGAGTTTGCCCACTTCACAGGGCAAGCTGTAGCTTTTCACCTAAATTCTATGACCAATAAAGACATGAACATTTATATCAGTGAGGTTTGTATGTATGGAGGAAATTAGTTTTTGCATTGCTGGATAAGAATTTTGACCTACGCAATGACTGGAAAAATGAATTGCAATATTGTAAGGTAGACTTATGACACCATAATTTAACTAACATGATGTCAACTGTAGTGTTACTTTTGATTTCATTACCAGTATTGCTATAAGCGGGATGGGAGCGGTGTTAAGATATTGGATTAATGTACCATTGTGCTTCTGACTGTACTTTGCCCCACTTAGAAATGATGAGGTAATGCAGTTGTATCTCAGATTTTTGAGAGTATTTAGGGTTTGATTTGAATAAAAGCTGCTTTCTGAAGTTTGTGAAACATGAGCCTATCTACACTGGATTCTGACAGATTCATTTTATTCCAAATAAGCCTCTACACTGGTGAAGGAGACAGAGACCAAATTTTAATTGTATTTTGATTTATAGGCAGGGATGGAGAAGGAGAGCACTCTGCCTCAGGTATTCCATCTACTTTAATCTTGCAAAAGTACCTGATCATACTAGCTTGAGGTCCACATGGAAGATGTTGTCATCTTTGATCTCTTCTCCTTTACCAAACAAAATTATCACAAGGTGCCATCACTTTTTAAAAAGTGCTTTATGTGCAGCGGTTACAACTAACTAACCCATGTCAATCACTTTTTCTAGTCAATTAGCAGTAGTTCTTCTGGCCAGTTTTCTTTACTCTACCTGACTGTAGGCGATTGTTGTAACCCTTCATCAGTCCCATCTATTTTGACAGATGGAAGTCATTCCTTTTCCTCTACAAAATACACTCAGGAAAAAAAGACACTTGATAACATAGGAAATTGGACCAAAAGAGCTTGATGGTGAAAGATATGGCTTGACCTTCTGCACTTATCTGCACTATCATGGTGAAAGATATGGCTTGACCTTCTGCACTTATCTTCAACTTTCTACTTTTTGAGAATTGGATACAGAATATTAAGCTAGAATAGTACACTTGAGAGTATCTTCTTCACCAAAACAGAAGCAGGAATGTGAAACACTAACATTTAGGAAATGTGGTAAATCCATTTTTAGGAATGCCACAAGTTGACTTTGAGCGGTCAAAAACTTTTCATTAAATATAACAGCAATTTCTTTTGTTCTTTTTTGTATGGTGTACCCACATTACGAGAAAAGCATATAAATTGAAAAGGAAGAACTTCGCTTGAGAGGGATGGCTCATGAATAGAAAACTACTACTGGTTCTGTTAATATTCGCCCACAAAAATACAAGCATGTAATTATCAAGAACACAAAACCAATGCCAATCACAAAAGCTCATATTGAAATAATAATCTTGCAAAAATTAAACCAAGGAATACATCTACAGAAATAAAAACAAGTGTACACTGAAAAATAATAAATTTACAGCAAAGGTTAAAGCTTGGAACTGAAAGCAACAATAAAAATTCATTCACATTAATAAAAAGAAAAGTAAAAGAGAAAACTGAATATAACGGGAAATATACATAATACAAAGAAAAGAATCCCAAAAGCACAGTTCATTAAAAAAAAGAAAAGAAACCTAAATACACATATAATATAGTCAGAAGAAAGCATCATACCACGTCGATTTCATTTTGTCAACTTACATCAACAAATTGCCCGCATGTTTTTTGGCATGAAAGAAAAATTTATAAAAGAAAGTTGTGTAAGAATGCTCTTGGACAAGCAGAACTGCCACATTCGAGAAACGATTGCCTTTTTATATATTTTGCTGTTGTCGTTTTGTTTTTTTGTTTTTTAAAAAAACTTTTTTATGAAAATGTGTAGTATTTTCAGTTTTTTTTTAATATAATTATTATTTACGACAAAGGGTGATACAGGGAGGCAACAACACATACATCCACACCACATAACATGAAAAGAAAAAAAATCATAACCCTGCACTATAACAAATTTGAACTTTTTTCTACTGTGTTTTTCTTTCGTTGTTCTTGTAAATTCAGAATTTTGCTTTTGAAAAATAGTAATTCTCATGTTATGATTTCTAGATATTTTTTTTTAAAAAAACATAAACCTTATTATTATAGAATTTGTGTTTGGTTTACTTTCTTTTCTACATATCAGTGATGTAATACCCAAACCACTGCTCACATGCAATCCCAACATCAAGAGGACTTACACAATAGCAGTGTTCAGCAGATCACACCATTAAATGGTGTTTAAGAACCAACTTCTTTGCCTTTTTCTTTCTTTTTTAATCATCTGGATTATCATTTAATCATTTGGATATATTTCTCTAATTTTTTAAAACACATTTTCTTTTCTTTTTTCCCCCTAGAATTTGGAGTGTGTGTGTTTTAAGGAATGGATGACTGCACATAAAATTTTAAACGATGCTAAAGAAAGGGTGGGTGGGAGAGTGACGGGGGGGACTAATGGGAAGAAAAGATGCCTCGGGTGGATGGAGTGGGGGTGTACGGTCTATGAGTGTACTACACAGATGAAGATGATGGGAGTGAATGTGTAAGTCAGTTGCCATGTCCATGTAAGTGCGGAACGGAGTGATCTAGCAGCATTAGAGCTTCTGGCTGTAAGGAAGGGATGGGCAATATACAAAAACAAATGAGCATATTCATGCCCATCAACAAAAAGAAAGAACAGAACTCTAACATTGACAATCTCACAAACCCTAAGCTGCAACTTCTTCAACATGCAAATTACAAAAAAATTACTAAGAAATATAATAGTAATTAGAATTACAGTTTCATTAAAGTTCTCAAAGAATAAGAACAGTTCAAACTTTTCCCCTACTTAAAAAGCAGTAAAATATACAAACTAATAATAATAATAATAATAATAATAATAATAATAATAATAATAATAATAATAAAAAAGAAAACAAGGAAACTAGAATTTATGCATAGGAAGTAGAGCAACTTCAACTGCAGGTCTGCTCAGCTTCATCTCCTTATTGTAATATTTCCTATCAAGTGCTTAATATACGAATATCAATTCAGTTTGGGATCTGAGTAGCCATGCAGCCATGATAGCTCAAAAGTAGCATTTTTTTTCAGTGCTTTCACAATCCTTGCCCCCATCTCAGATTTAATGGATGCGACAATTATGCCTTCAAAAGGAGCACATTTTTTAAAAAATGTACGGCTGTAGGATTCTGCAGTTGAGGTAGTCCCTTATATAAAAGTTGGGGGGAGGTAGAAGGGGAAAAATTCCAAAAACAATTTAATAATGTTTATGTTGTTAGATTGGAACGAACCAAATCTAAGATAGAAATCCAACATTTGAAAAGAAAAGACATTAAAATAGGCATACTGGAAAAAAAAGAAAAGAAAAGGGAAAAAAAAGGAGCAATTTATTCCCAGCAAGAAGGGAGAAGAGAACGACTGTTTGGATTTTAATTTTTTTTTAAATTACTTGTAAAGGAAAAAAAAATAATCCACACACTTTCAAAGATGAACAAACCAGATGCACACACCAAAAAGTAACAGACAAAGCAGTCTAGGGACACTTTTATCATTTCAAATTCTTTCTTGTTTTTTTTCCCCAATGGCTTTAAGTCCCATTTAAAAAAAGAATCAAAATATTTAGCAGGGAACAAGGCCCCTAAAAACCACCCCTCCCTTTTACATTTGCTTTTTTAATTAAAAAAAAAGCTAGTTGTTTTTTCTTTTTTTAACAGAAAAAATAAATAAATATGGGGGAACGTGCAGTCTGGATGTACGTCATAAATAGACATAGGAAAATATATATAAGAAATTGGCTGAGATTGACAAATGGGTTATAAAATAGCTTCGTTTTACTGTAGGGTGTTAATAATAATAATGCATGCTTAAAGTAAGTTGCATTTAGGGAAAGTAGAAGAAACAACAGCAAGCTAGGAGTGGAGGGAGGGAGGGAGAGGGGGAGGGAGGTTAGCAAAGAAGGCGATTCAAGGAAGAGGGTGGTTGCTGGTATGTCATTCCACAATTGTCCAGTAGGGGCAAAGCACATTCCAGAGGGCACTGTGCAAGCTGTAGGAGAGCGAATACGGGCAAACAGGATGGAAATCGGAGGCAACACTGGAAAATCAACTGGCAGCTCTTTGTAACACTGGATTGGGGCCATCTGAACCAACCTTACAGTCCTTGTTGACTGAGTTAACAAATCTTTTTCAATAAGCAACAGCACTATACTGGACGAAAAATCCTACAGGAATTATAGATATACGGGCTTCTCTAACCTATTACCAAATAGGGCATTCACAGTGAAATGACTCCCAAGTAAACATGAACAGGATTGCAGTCTTAGTAGCACGGGTGAATGCTCTCCATTTCCTCAAATGCAGGAGAAGCTTTTGCTATTGTAAGGAACAGAAGTTTTTTTAAAATGTGAGAAACCACAGAGAAATAAATCTCCCAGGAGTGTTTGTAGAACATTGAATCACAAATTAGTCCTGCACAACTAATGATCAATTTGCCAGTCAGAAACAGAACACAATTGTTAGTATATGAAGATTTGGGCTGCAACTTCATATAAAGGTAATATTATACAATAAGGACTGCAGGGTTGGATCTTCTGCATATTATTAAGAGGTGCTATTAAACAGCAAGATCTTAATAAGCCATTGGGCTTTGCCAATAGTAGAAGCCAATGGAGAGCAATATCATTAGAAATACAGCAAAAATATTGAAGAACTCTGCTTACTGGATATCTTTCATAGAATGACCAGTTGTACTTTCAGACCCCACTGAGAAAGCAAGGGCTAATTGCCAAGGGCATGAATGAAAAATCCACCATCCAATAATAAAAAGAGAGAACCAATAAGTCCCCCAACATAGCCTTGGTTGTCCAATTGACAAAAGTGTCCCAGGCTGGATGAGACTTGAGGAGGGAATTAGGGGAGGATGAGAAACTGCCCCACCTCCATGGAAGAGCAAAAAACATGAAGCCACCCTGGCCATTAGGAGACCACACATGGCAAAAATGACCTCTGCCTCTACTGGAGGTGTGCACTGGAAATATATACTGCCCCCATTGGGGGCAAATGATTACATTTGGGAGAGGGTCAACCAGGACAAGGTAACCTGGCTGGGTTAGCTTCAGGGACAGGATAATCAGGACACAAAGTTCATGGGACAGAACCCAACTGAATAATTATTGAGATGACTTTTGGTGAATTCAGAAACTTTTTGTAGAATTCAGAAAACTAGGAATAGTCAACTTTACATAGTGTGATGGGCTGCTTTTATCAAAACATTGAAAAATAAAGTCCCTGAGTGCTATATCCTACCAGGCTCCTTAGCCTCTGGTCTATTTCAGTCTCCAGAAATTTCACAAATGGGCAATGATGCCTTGACTTGACTTCCAAGTAGTGATTTGTGTTCCAGCAGAATTGTTTGACAACTCTATAATCTTTCCCACCTGGCTATTCAGACATTTCAGTCAATTAGAATCCATTTTATTCAAGAATCCACAGCACTAGCACTCTATTGGAATACTATTGCTTTTCATCCAACATGACTGAGCAATCTCATAGCAAATCTTTGACAGTTTTGACCCTTGGCCTTCAGAAAACATAATATGATGCTGCCATTCCTGCCTGCCCCATACCTTCTGCACTATTGTCTCCAGTGTATGACACCAGAAAATAGATACACCAATACCAAGTCACTAAGAAGGCTGCAATTATCAGTAAAAAGCAAACAAAAAAACTGAGAATGATCCAGCTCTGACTGTGATAGTGTGCTCTGTGAAATAAAATATTGAGATGCTACAGATCTGTACACCAAGTGATATCCTTTCATTCATCCTCTAAACATTTTAGGTCAGGTATCCTGATGATGTCCTAGTTACCTAGTTACCTTGTGTTACATCTGCAAATAACACACAGCTCCAACTCAACAATCTGTTAAATCTGTTTCTTTCAGATTGTTTTATTGTGAAGGAACTATTGATTTTCACTGAGCGAATGGAAGCTGATAATTTTTTTTTCTTTTCTTTCTTTTTTTGGTGAGTGTTCAAAAATTAGATGGAGGGGGCAAACATAGGGACTTTATTTGGTACACTTTGTTCTCTTCAAGTCAATAGCTTTCCCCTCACCCACCCACCCACCCACTCTCTTTCATGCACATTTCAAATGTATCACCATACTCTTGCCCAGACATCATTATATTCAGTTTTTCCACTGATACATAACTGGAGGCTATGCTGCTCTTCCTTTGCTAAGCCTAGCCCTAATGTTTGGCACAGTGGGGCAGCATATTTTTAGCCATTTTAATTATTTGTGTTACATTGGCCCTTTTCACACGTGGAGGGAGAAATGGGATAAAACGCGCAGAAACGTAGCTTACCAGCAACCGGGTAAGTCTGTCGCCATGCGGAGCAGCGCAAGTTCACCGCTCCACACTCCTCGGCGTCCTGCGGCATCCAAAATGGCAGCTTACAGCTGGCGGAGGCTCTCCACCAACCGGAGAAGCTCGCCAGCTGGAAGCCCACCCCCGGCAGATCTGCGGGCACGCACTTGCGCGCGTCTGCAAATCTACACCGGGCGCTGCGACGGGGCTGCACGGGGCTGCACGCTCCGTGCTTTTTAAAAACCTCCTCAAAAGTGGTTTTTAAAAAACACACGGTGCCACTACTTCCGGTCGCTCCTGCGTGGATTGGGGTGTGGAACTACGCTAAAGTAGTCCGCCCCAATCCACTTTGAGATGTAGACGACCTCTGTCAGAGGTCGCTCTATACCATTTTATTACCCCCGTGTGGAAAGGGCCATTGTTTTACTTCCAGGAAGAGTTGCTTCTGGGATTTTCTGCCTCAGCTGCCAAAAGGACTCTACCGGCCTCCATGCACTGTATCTAGGGACCAGGATAGGGGAGACAACAAGGGATGCCATTTGCTTCTTCAACTCAGGCAGCTGCCCCCTGATTTTCTCGAGTTTCAATGTGACAGGATTTCTTTCCAGAATTTTCTTCCATTTTCTACCTAGACGGAAACATCCTGTCACAGAGATACTCACTGGCTTAAATCCTACTGTTAGTTTCAATGACAATGGGATTTAGCTGTGTCAACTCACCATTCAACAGTTGATTAAAATGGGTCTCCTCTAGGTGGAGCTAATAGAATTCCAGTCATTATCCTATTTCTTTCTCACGTTGGCATCCCCATCAATAATATGAACAGGAAGAGATGAATATGTTTCCCACCACCCCGACCCCATCTTTTCAGGCCTGTTAAAAAAAGTACCCTCAAGTCTGTTACAAATGTTTTCTTGTTGCATGCTCCAGAAGTCCTCACCCTGACCTTTGCATGACTAAATTTCACCTTTTTTCCCTTATGAGACAGCTACTGTTTTAATCATTTAGAGGTGCTATTTTCTATGCTGAGGTAGGTCAGGGAGACAGATCATAAAAGTTCTTAAATCATTGGCTCCATTGTAAAGTCTGCTAAGAAGCACAAATGTACTCAGAAATATGTATGCCTTCATAAGTAGGTTAGCTAGGAAACATTTCCGGTGCTAGGAAAATGGACCCTTATCTATGCATCTGCTTTAAGCTTCCTACAAAATCTTCAGTAGTCTTCAGTTAGCGCTTATTTTGGGAGAAATTCAAATTAAAGAGAGCTGAGAAAAATACACTGAGGCTTGGATGAGTGTGTGACCAGAAGGGCATCAGATATTTATTTTCCCACACAAATGGAGGAAAAGACTGCATGGTAAAGAGAGTTCCTTCTAGAAGTGAGTACTCCTGACAAGACTTTCTTAGTCTTACGGATGGGGTCAGTAGGGAGAGTGAGGCAATTGCCTCAGATGGCAGATGTGGGTTAGTGGAGAAAGTCAAAACAATGGCAAGATGTTGGGAAACAGACCTGCATGTTCAAAAAAGCTTGTCGTATGTTCCAGCTACCCTGGGGTGTAGTGGAAGATATTGTTCTTTCACTCCTGTTGAACACCTAGTTGACCTACCAGCTGTATGTGGAATTATAGAAAAGGGTGACATCTAGCCCTTTCCCTCAGAAACAACAGTATCTTGGACAGGCCCCACTGAACCTAATCCTACTTACTTGCAAATAATCCCAGTGCATTTCACTAGAATTCATGTCTAAGCAGCAATACTTCGGACTGAACCTCTGGTCTGTAATTCTAGAAAATAATAATGAGAGGAGAAAAGAGGAGGAGAAGGAGAAGGCAGCAGCTTAATAGGGAACCTGCAGTTTAACTTGCAGAACACTCTTCTGCATATTGTCATGAAAATAAGTCCCACTATATGCGACTTAGGTGCATCTAAGGACTGTGGTCACCACCAAAAGGAGGACAGAACTCAGAAACTGGGAAACAAAAGAGAGGACCAATTTGCATAAAACTGCATATACTACTAATGTATCTATGCAGCTGAAAAATTAGAAATGGTGGCTGCGACCCTGCATGGGGAAATGTAGCTAGGATGATGGAGATCCATTTTTGTAGCTCCATCGCCTAATGTGACCTCTCCAGAAACCTTGCTTAGAAGACAGGCACAGCCACCATTATAAGGATTTCTGAGGTGCCAGGAAGTGGAGCGAATCATCCATCCTTCTCTTGGCAGCAAGGTGCCTTGTGCCAGGCAGCCACAGGGATCTCTGTGGAGTCCTGTTGCAATTGTCCATCCCAGATGCGGGCTGCAAAGTGCCTCATTACCAAGGAAGCACTGGATAGTTCTTCATTCAGCTCCCCCCGGCTTCCAGTGCCTTGGAAATCTCTGTGTTGGTCAGATTGCTTGGCTTCTCTGGTAGGTTTTTGGGGGAACATTCAGTCATTACGCTGGTGTAACAACCATAAAAAGAAATATGTAAAATTAACTGTGTTGTAAGTTGGACTTGAAACATCATGGTTACTGAACAGGATGTCAGCCAATTGCTATACATTAAGCTGAATTACAATACTCCTCACTCAGGTGGGGAAAACAGTGACTCAGATGACCTGTGTGCCTACTGAGTCTGCTGTCCAGGTTTTAACTGTGGATGAACAACTTTGGGGTTTCTGATTTCCATTCTTTCTCTTTCTTTCCTTTTAAGTTAGACTAATTTTAAATTAGATTTAAATTAAGATAGCTTTTCAAAAAGGGAATATTTCCAAAAGGAGGATTGCCCTCTAGTAGCCATTTAAACCGAGTTTTGTGAGAAAACATGAAGTCATCCTACATTTAAGCAAGTCAATATGCACAGGGTTTCTTTCATGGCAATCATCCTAAGTATGCTAATTTGTGAATCAGCCCTGCTGAAACTGTGGGACTTTCTTCCCAGTGAACAAGTTCCATGAATCTTTGTGTCCTCTAGCACCTCACAAACGAAAACTGGGACACGTGTAACTAAGCAACATCAGAGTCTGGTCAGGATAGCAATTTTTATTACGGAGGAAGAGCACACAAGATAGCAGAGCCAGCATCAGTTTGTTTTTCTCCGAGTCTACACAGGTAAGGGCAAGATTTCACACAGTCCTCTCAGATTACCCCCTCCTGAGTTAATCCAGTGCAAACTACACTTGCACTTTGAACTCAGTTTGCAGCAACTGAAGTAAACTGAAAACAAGTGGAAGGAGAAAGGAGGAGAAGAGAAGAACATTTTAAATGCAGCTGGAAAAGTGCGATGACAGAGGATTCATCAAGGCTGTCCTTACTAACCTGGGACAGTTGGAGGTTACATATCTGAACAGCTTATTTATTCTATAAAACCAGTATCAAATGGGTAATAAGTAATATTAAATTCAATGCTGATGTCTGTTTCTCACACATTCCTGAAGTAAAACCCACCCCATATATTTTTTTTTTCATGTAGTTGAGGCTTGACACTTCTGTTGGTAACCAATTCATGTTCCCAGAGTTCTCTCCCTATCATGTGCCACACACCACTATCATACTTCCCTGAGTTTTTTGCCATTGACATGGGACATCCCATGTGATGCGGTGGGACGATAAAGTAAACCATTCATATGAATCTCCACACAGCATCTTCTCACAAAAGCCACCCTCCACACTCACTCAAATAACAGACAATCAGCATTTGTTTGCCCAGCCTTAGTCAAGCATCCCTGCCTGAGGGACCTAAATTCTTTTCCTGACAGCATACATAGCAGGAAGAAGAAGAGGAAAAAGAAGAAAACCTGAAATTAATAAAACAAATGCCACATAGCTTAGGAGGCAGGCATAGTAAAATACACGCTTTTTGTAAATAACCCTTAGCACGGCTACAGCTTTCATCTTCAAAGCACTCTGGAGGTGCTGAATATTTAAGCTCTGATGCATTCTGGTGAGACAGACACGAATTTCTATTTCATTGAAGTGTGGAAAGGGTGGCAGCTTGATTGAGGTCATTAAAGGGATCAGTGTCAAAGTAAGGGTGTAAGAAATAAGGTCTGTGGCTAAATAGACTAAATCAGGCATTACTAAGCTTAAAAATATTTTGCTTTTCAGTATAGCAAGGTGACACTCCAAGCCAATATTTTTTAATCTTAGGAACTCATTAGGTTGTCGGAATAGCTGTGTACTTTCCTGTTCTCTCACCTCTGACTTCCTGAGGGGCAGCTGTGTCAGTCTGCTATTGGGAAAATAAGAAGAGTCCAGGACAGCTAGTGGATTTGTTGCCATGGGGGCAGTGAATCCACTCCTCACTCCTTCAGGTCTTTCCATGGTTAGTTGGTGGCCTGTGGTGAGCTGGAAAAATCAGAGGATGGACTACGTTCCTATAGTCAGACACCGAATAACATCACCATCCTCCAGAACTTCCAGAAGACCTCTGTGAGGTCCTTGGTGGATGCCCTTTTTGTTTTGTGTCTGGCCACAGGGACATAGCCAGATGCTTCTTTGATGCTCCTTGTTCTTTAATGACCATGGGAGGTGGGGGACACATGGAAGGAAAATGAGTGTTGGGTGGGGGTCAGTGTGTGAGGAAGATAGTGAATTCCTTCCTCTGCAATGACCATGAAATGATATATTCAGCCACAAATTGGGCACACACCTACACAGGTTAGTAATAAGATGCCAGCCTATTTCTTTGCACAATTTGTGTTTTTTGCATGAACAAAATTCTCACAAAAAAGCTCTGGAATGCATCCCCCCCCACACAAAGAAAACACATCAGAATGTGCAAAAATGCTTGCAGTCTCACTCAGCAGGAGTGAGATTATAGACTTTTGATATTCCCCCCCCCACCAGTATGCAAGAATGAAATAAAGATGTACATCTCTATTTAAACAAAATGATGGAGATGTGACGGAGTGGTGGTGGCAATAAACGACACTCTTACTTGGCCTTAATCAACCATAAATCAATCTTACAAGTTGGTACAATGGTCCCCTGGTGTGTGGTATCTTATAGAAGGGGTGAGAACCATGTGGCCCTCCAGATTTTGTTGGACCACACCTCCCAATGTTCCTCACAATTGGTATACTGACTAGGACTGCCATGATTTGTGCAGCTGCAGCATGTGGAGAGCTCTATGATTTCTTCCTTAGGGGAAAAATACACACCACCAATTCATTTTCCAAATGATTACAAAGCTTTTTGGATGTTCTGTTATTTATACTTTCCTCCCCCATGTAGCGCTGGCACAGACACAAAGGATATATCAGTATTGCATAGCTGGGGTTTCTCATCTTAGTTTTCATTGACTAATGACTTTTATTAGATCTTCTAACATCTATGTCAAGTAGAAGAACTAGCATCCTTTCCTCATTTGTTTCAATTACAGACAGACTGCAACAACAATGAAGAGACAGACACAGATACTGGATGGAAGGCTGTCATAGTATTTATGATATGCAGTTACACAGAGTAACTGGGATCAATTAAAATGGGGGGGGGTGATGGCATTCACCCGCTCCACCTGTGCTCAAGGAATATGCCTGACTGTCAAGGATGTGAACATGTTTCATGTGCTATATGCATACTTGAGCCAACTCCCTGTAGTAAAGCTCTCAGCATTAAGCTGCAATCAGATCTTAGCTGAGATTTTACATCAGAGTGTAGCCCTGCCTGTGCAGTTCTCCCCCCATCAGCCTCTGTCAAGCCCTAGGAGAGGTTGTTGCTGCTTGTTACCACTGGGGAGAGAAGGAAAGGGGAGGCGGTTTAGATCATGACGAAGCAGCTGAGCACAGCTTGGTGGTCGGGAGAAACAAATATGCACTCACAGATGGAGTGTACCTTCCTTTTACTCCCGCCCAGGGCCTAGAGCAACTGCACTGTCTGAATTGCCTCCCCACACCTCCCTTTTTCCTTGTGTTATTAAGAAATTAACATAGGCTGAAATCCTGCTGGTCAACTGTGCCAGCATAAATACACCAGTGTAGATAAGAAGAGGAAAAAAAAGGCTCTGGGTTCAGTTGTCATGAAGGATGTAAGACACTGGAGAAACAGGCTGTTCAGAGCTGGGAGATTTTTCCTGTCTTCCTTCACCACCATTGCCAAATGACCCCAGAGAAGTACAACCACTAGTATAAGTCATCTACAGGATTCCAGCCATAATTTTCTATTTGTGGGCTTTCTATGTAGGGGGTTCCACCTTGAAACTGTGGCCTCTCCAGGTCAGTCTGGCAATCCTGTTTGAAAACCTATCAAGCTCCTGCCAGTGAGTACAAATTATATTGAATTAGATTGATCAGTGATGCAACTGTGTATCAAACAGTCTCCTATCTACTGGGTCCTATCTACCAGCAAAGGTCTCAGACAGGAATATAAAAAAGAACCACACATAATAGTATAAAACAATACCTTGATGTGTGTGTGTAGGGGGTGCCAATTTGATTATTATATCTCTGTTTCTTCAACCTTTTCTTGAACCATTGAAATAAAGTTTAGCAATCCTATGGTCATGTGGATTCAGCTAGGTTGGCCCACAAATGATAGTAAGCATTTGGGAGAAGTCTGTTTCGGTTGTCATTGGTATAATTTTAGAAAAATGGTCTAATCTGTTTATTTGCAAGTTGGTACATTTCCAAGTCTATGTACACCTTTGAAAAATCTTCACAATTAAAAATGTGCACATTGGAACAATGTACTCCAGCGCACTGTAATCAGTTATTCGAAGGGCATACAAACCTGTGTATACTATGAAAAATGCACACAAATTTTGTTTGTATTTCCATGGGTGAAAATGGAGGGCAGTTCTTTCATCCAAGTATAGAATTGGGTCAAAATGAGATTTCAGATCAGATTCTGAGAAACAGAGTAAGACTTTTTTTTTTCCATCCCTGGACATGACCTGGCCACAAAGGTAATAGGAAGCAAGTTAAAACTAAGGATGGGAAAGTTCCTTTTCAGAAGAAAGGTCAACAACAAGAAACAAAGGAAAGCTGCTTTGCTTTGATCACTGCAAAAGAAGATTTTTAACCCCAGTAGGTCTGGTCTTTGCCATGAGATCTTGTGGACTGGTGGTTTGTATCGATCCACAAGCCTGAGGTATTCTTTCCATTTGATTGTTTTAAGGTTTAGAAGTGCCAGGCTTCTCAGACAAAAGTATCTGGAGACCAAGGTTATCAATCTGTACTTTGAACTCAATTCTCCTGGTAACACAAGTCCTTGCAACTGCAATGAAAACACAACAGGAATTGCCTGGTGTATAAGTAGCTGGGTTCTCTGATTCACTGCAGGAGAGCACTTTATATTTGTTTTGGGGGGATGGTTAATTTTGTTTTTCCTTTGTTTTGGTAGGTGCTCTCAGCTTGCTGTCTGTCATTTATGAAAGAGCAGGGCAAATAGGTTTGTTTCCTATAAATTTCTTTTTGGCAGAGGAAGGATTGAAGGGGTCTGCAGCTGAGCCTGGATAAATTACTGTTGGGCTAAGCTCCCCAGGGCCATTTCTACATGACACTGTTATAGTGCTATATTCTGGAGTTTGTAGTTTACTGGGGCCAAAGAGCTCTCTGGCTGAGAATTCAAAATACTCATCCCTAAACTGCAAATCCCAGAATTCCACAGGATGTTGAAAGTGGAATAATAGTACTATAACAGTGTCATGTGGAAATGGCTCATATCTTCCAACCCTGTCAATAATGGTTGAAGATTCCGTAAGCTGTAGTCCAAACCAAAAAATGTTTTGAAGCTCTGGTTTGCATGAAAAGAAATTTGGAATATTTTGCTGTTGGGATGGAAAAAAACAAAACCAAACAAACAGCCGGCACTTGGCCAGCAAGTCAAAGCAAGGAGTTAAACTAAAAAGGCTCAACAAGTTTCCATCTTTTTCGAGTGGATGATAACAGGGTTTCGTTTGGAGGCAGTGGGAAAATAGCATTTTGGAAGTAAATAGGTAATTCCAATGACAGTGTTCAAAACAGGGAGCTTTTTTCTTTGGTGTATAGAATTGAGCTTGCAAAACGAATGCTAGGTTTGTCTGTGTGGCTTTATACTTTGGAGGTATATGAACACATAAAGTTGTGTCCTCTCACATTTCACTATAGCCTGTAATCTCCACTGTTATTGGATGGAAAGCATCTATAGGATGACTTCTGGGTCACTAATAACCATTACAATTTGAGCTTTCTGAGTGATTATTAATACACAGAAGCATAATAACCACCCGCAAAAGGAAACTTAACAGTAAAGCAAATCTAATGGGATAGAATGTTAATTAACGGGAGCAGAAAACTCATCACTTTAGACTTTCTTCTATTACAGACTAAGATGTTATATGGGTGGATTTTAATAGGAAAGGCTATTAGTTTCTCATAGACACTAATTTCCTTTATCTCTATTACTTTCAGAATTGCAAGTTTCTTTCATAGTGATGTGTTCATTATTCCTTTTCATGGTCCTTAGCTTACGAACTTGAAGGTGAAATTGGAAAGAGTTTTGTTAAAAAGAATAAACAATTTATCCACATAATCCTGAACAACCCCAAACCTCTAAGTCAACCTTCTGCAACCTGTGACCTTCTAGATGTGTTGGACCTCAGTGCTCTGAATCCTTTTGCCAGACAGTTAGGGGTTTCTGGGAACTGCTATCTGGCAAATCTGAAGGGTGACATGTTGGGGAAGGCTGGTCTGGAATGGTCCAGGTTGTAAAGTTTGTTGTTGTTGTTGTTGTTGCAATTTTGTGCATTCAAGTCAATTCACATTTAGGTGACTCTAAGTCTAACCTATCATGGGGTTTTCTTGGTAAGATTTCTTTAGTAGGGGTTTGCCATTGATTTTCTCTGGGGCTAAGAATGTGTGACTTGCCTAAAGTCACACAGGGGGATTCTGTGGTTGAGTCGGGATTCAAAGGTAGGACTCCTGGAGTCCTAGTTCAACATTCCAAACTCTACACTATGCCAGCTCTAAGGGAAGCAGGCAACTATGTTCAAAACCTGAGGCTTTGTGTTTATTATGACAATGGACAAGTGCTTTACTTTATGAATCTTGCATTAAATCAGCTAGTCTTACTATTTTTTATAAAAAGTACATGGAATATGAATGCTTTATTCTGTCACAAAGTCCTTGAATATAGAAAGGTAGGATGTGGTCCAGAGAGCAGGCTGGGATCAAAGAATAATAGAATACTATCATTGGAAGGGACTCTGGAGGCCATTTTGTCCAAACCTTAGCTCAGTGAAGGCAACAGCAGCATTCATGAAAGATGTCTGTCCTCCTTCTGCTTAAATACTTCCAGGTAAACTCTCTCAGATCTCCCTGAATATTCAAGGATATGAGCCTTCTAAAGCACTCCAAAATAGCACCAGCTGATTTTCCTAAATGCTACCATCACCTCTGTAGAGAAAACTGTTCCCATATTAAGTAAAGTATTATATCATTCAGTGGAAAGTAAAGGACTTTTTAACTTTGTCTTAATCTATTTCCAAAAAGATGTTCTTGTCCATTGTCTTTAGTCTTGAGTGGTGGAAAGAAGGCAGATGAAACTTCCTAATAAATAATGAATATTATGATTATATCAATCAATCAGGAAATTATAATGGAGCATTTCAAGACTTGGAAACTTCTATACCTGGACAGAAAGTTTCATGATACTACTGACTGGGAATCTGTTTGCAGATTTGTTGCTATTATACCTTTCTGAGCTCAGTGGGCATGACCAGCTCACACCAGAAAGTAATTATCACTTGTTAGGTATTTCTGTGTGCTATTCATCTTGCTTTGCCAAATCATTTATGGTGGGAATTAGTTGCACATCCATTTTGACTGGATTTTTAATTCTTTTGACTAGATCTCATTTATATTTATACTCTTCATAGCAATTCTGTTGCACGGCTAAAAGTTCTGGCCTGATCATGCAATGACATCAACAATGACCACCCTTTCCATCCTTAAGCTGTAGGTCTCTGTGTCGAGACACACATTCAGATACACATACGCAGACATCAGCAGAAGTAGGTCTTTGACCGTGATAGCTTATATTACAGTACATTTGCTAGGCCATTTCTGCACTACACTGTTATAGAAGTATTATTCTACCTTCAGCATCCTATGGAATCCTGGGATTTGCAGCTTGGGGAGGGACATTTAGAATTCTCAGCCAGAGAGCTCTTTGGCCTCAGTAAACTACAACCCTCAGAATTCCACAGGATGTTGAAAGTTGAATAATAGCACTATAACTGTGTAATGCAGAAATGGCCCTAGTCTTAAAGATACTACATGACAGTCAGTTTTTTTCCACTGAATTAATTGCAAATTCAGAAAATTATTTATTAACCTTCTTATTCATATCTCTTCATGAAATTTAAATAACTTCTAGACAAAGATAGGGGCAAAATCACAGTGCCAAGAAATCATTGCAATTCTAGTCACCTACTGTCATATGTCACATGAGGACACTAATAGTATTCCCCTGGTTCGGTTAACTGACAATCTCTCATTTATCAAAGTCATTAAAGACACTAGGAAAGGATGCAAAATATCTGGAACTCACAGTCCTTAGGAAGATAATTATCTTTCCAGCACTGTCTTTTTAGAGAGTGAGCACACCTGATAACATCAAAAAATTTCCCTCCTCCCATATTATTAAAATTGTGGTCCATTCTAAAACCATTTCCCATTAAATGAGTGTGTAGCAGAGAAATATAGCAACGTTCCTTGGAGAAAGTCTTGGGAGTGGGGAGAACTGCCTGAATTTGGGAAACCTTCAAGCATGTCTTATCCTTTCAGTGTATGTGGACTGGAGCAGAACATTGTAATGAAATACAGTAAGTAATGGGTGTGATAGACTCCTCAAAGCAAAACAAGCTGGAGGATTCAGCGACAGTGGAAAGCTGAACACTGGGGGTGTTCCTTCTATGGTCTGCCGGCTGTCTTACAACAAACAGAAATCCACCAGCTTGTCTGTTTCAATTGACAGAGTTAGACAGAATTAATTTCCAATGTGATTTCCTCCCCTTTCTTGCTTCGATCATGGGTTCTAATAAAGGAATGAGAAAAGCCATCTCTGTGTTTTTCCATTCTGTCAGGAAGCAACCATGTTTGACAGGTGGGACAAAGCTGTTAGTTATTGCTCCTCCCACACTCCTTCCATCCCTCTTGCATGCTTCATAAAATATTTCTCTTGAGACTGCTTTAATATCTGTGGTAATTTCTGTTACTTCCCTGCCTATGATCTTTATTCATCCAGCCTCACCACCCTCTATCCACCTTCTGAAGGTTCCTTACTCCCTTAATACACATGCATTTATTTATTAGAATATTTTGATCCCATTCTTTTTATTAAAAACACACTAGCCAATTCAAACATGCTAAAAGGGCTTTAAAAGGCTAAAAGGATTAAAACCATGTACACGCTTAAGAGCAAATTAGGCCCCAAAGGCTTTAATAAAAAGCCATATATTGACCAGCCAAAAAACCAACAATGGCACCAATTAGGCCTCCAAGGGGACACCATTGCACAAGTAGAGTGCCACAGTTGGAAAGGCCTTATCCTGTATCCTTCCCCTCGTATTTCCCCCACTGTTGGTGGACAGAGGAGGGCTCTTCCATCAGATCTCAACCTCTGAGCAGGTGTATAAGGAGAGGCATTTCAAGCACCCATATACAGTTTTGAACATCATCACCAGCACCCTGAGTTCAGACTAGAAATGAAATGGCAGCCAGCACAGTTGCTTTAAGACCAGTGTGTTATGTTGTCTCTATGGTACTCCTGTCAGCAATCTTGCCACTGTATTATGCATTAGCTGTGGCTTTGGGCTTTCAAGGGCACTCTCACATAGAGTGCAGTGCAGTGCACTGCAGTGCAGCAGTCTAATCAGCAACAATTATGGTTAAGTTATGCCTGGTCAGGTAAGGCTATAGCTGGCACTGCAATCAGAGTTGGCATCAAGCAGTCTGAGCCATAGAGTTTACTTGGGCCTCCAGTAACAAAGATCTAGGAGTATCACAGAATCATAGAATCACAGAATTAAAAGAGACCACAGGGGCCACCCAGTCCAACCCCCTGGCATGCAGAAACCCACATCAAAGCACTGGAACCCAAGCTCTGTGCCTGCCCCTGCTACAATTGACTCCACATCACCCTTCCTCTCTTGCTGTTTTACATGCTTGGACATGACTCTCTGAACACCTGTGCACAGCCATCTCATTTCTTTCACATCCATGCTCATACCTCATCTTTTCCAAACTTTTGGCAATTTCCACACTACACTGTTGTAGTGCTGTTATTCCACTTTCAACATCGTGTGGATTTCTGAGGTTTCTAGTTTACTGAAGCCAAAGAGATATCTGGATGAGAGTTCTAAATGCCCAACAGTATAGTGTGGAAATAGCCTTTGACTCAGCTGCCATATTTCCCATAGTTCCCAATCCCCACTAAAATTCTGTAACTTGGGAATAGACCAAATGTGTTCCTGCGGCTGGCATGTGACACAGGGCTAGGGTTAATAAAGAATGTATTCAGAGTTGAAAAGAAATGTGTTCATGTTTTCCTGTGGAGATGGACACTTTCTATCTCCCAAGATTGGTGATGAAAAAGAGGACATCTTGCCCCAGAAATCTGCACACTGCTCTGACTTATGTTCTGTTTTAGAGGGGAAAATTTCTACCTACCTATGAAATATCTACACAGTATTTACATAGATGTAAAAAAGGTACCCAGTGAATGTTCAAATGTTTGTGTACATTTGAAAAATGCACACAAACATGCTTTGGTCAATGGAAAAATGCACACAAAGCACATTAGAAAAATACACTAATTTGGAAGACCTGCAAAAAGTATGCAGAAATATCTTAGCAAGAAGAGAAACTCTTGCAGCTCTATATAGAACAGGAATGGAACGAAACTGCCAGTGAGATTCTGGGAACAGAGTAAAAGGACTGAGAGATTTTCACATCCCTAGCTACTTAAAGGAAGACTCACTAAACTCTTGCTCTGCTCAGTTGAGTATATTATCTGGCAGGATCCTTTTGATATGATGAAGGACTGCACAGCTCTTGCAAAGCTGTAAGCTAGGGTCTTCAGCTAGGGGCAATGCAGATCCTCTTTAAAAGACTGAACACCTTCGTCCAGTTTGTCCCTTTTCACTTGGGACTGCACAGTCTTTCTTCAGCACAGGCATACTTTTTTTCCAGACTTGCAAGGGAGGATTAAGCAGTTCTTTTGAGCAAAGTCTGTATATCTAGAAACTTGACAGCATTAACGTTAGGCTCCACAAATTATCTTTAACACAAATACACAGAATTTTCACGCTGGTTACTATTTTTTGAATAAAATAGTCTACCTTCTCATAAGGAAACTTCTTTGACAAAAACAGAAACTAGTAAATACTTAAGGAAGCCCCAGAGAGTACTCACTTGCTATATTGAATTCTTGAAACTACCTTATAATTGTGTAACTGGACTATCTAGCCAGGCATAGTCTACACATCTTTTCCAGCCTTGAGATGCTTTAAATCACAGGTGGGAATCATGTAGCCTGTGGACCACATGGAAGCCTTTGGTCCTTGGTCCACCTCAAACTCCCCAAACCCTCCAGAACTCCCAATTTCTTTTACCTTAAACACACCCTTATGGTGTTTCTTCAAACTTACTCTTCTTTTACTGCAGCTATAGGGTATTTAGTCAGCTGAGGTTCATATGTTTGCTAGACTTTGTCTACAAAGCTCACGCTGGAGTTTGCCTCTGATGCCTTTGGAGTTTTATCATCCTGCGAGTCTGCTTTAAAGTCTGCTCTGGAAGGTTGAAGGATCTCCTGGAGCAGGTTGAGGGGGAGCTATTTTGCTAAGGGGGTTCACTGATGGATGCTTCCTACTGAGTAGGTGAATAGTAATTAGGATACTAAATAGTACCACTTCCACTATTGTTAGCTATAGGCCCAGTATTCTGGTTTCCTACTGTGGTTTAATTGAAGCCTCCATGGATCTCACAAGGACAGCATGAAGACAGATCTCCTGTACTCTTTTCCTCCCCAGCTTGTGTTTAGTTACTTACTCCTTCTCAAGATGGAGGTTTCACATACTGAACCCTCTGCCATGCAGGAATACAGAGGTTTAGAACTATAGCACTCAGAAACCCCTTAAGTTTTGAAACAACAGCTTCCAATACATCTCTTATCGACCAATTTTAAACCTGTAAAGAGTCTTGCAACACTTTAACAAGTTTTATTTGGCATAAGCTTTCATAGACTCCGGCTCACTAAATCAGATGCGTCTTATGAAGCAAGCTAGACTATCGGAAAGCTTCAACCAATAAATAAATAAATAATCTTTTAAATGCCAATAAGGACTCTTGTTTTTTGCTGCAATAGACCAACATAGCTACTTCTTCAGAATTTCTAAATTTGTGTGAATCAACAGCCGTTGCAACAGTTATAAATACAGCAGTGGTATGTGACGGATTGGGCCCATGGTATCAGTAATACAGAAAACATAGTGGGTTATCTGTTGAAACTCCCAGGGACTCATTTAAAACTCTGCAGACTCCCCCTCCCCCCATATGCAATACACATATTTTCTGGTAATATACACAGTTAAAGACAATGTTCTTTTCCTGCTGCAGGGAGTCTGTGTTTTTCTCAGTCTCTGCATACATACATATCTGTTAATATATTCTCCCTCATACAGAAACCCCATTTCTATTACCTTTCCCACTGCTGTAGTCATTACAGCAAAGCTGTAATTTCCAGGATGTTATAAAGAGGAGGTACATTTCTTACCATTTAATCCCCCCAAAATGACAGAACTCTTCCATCCACTGTGCTTGCACCATCTCCTTATTAAGCTTTCCTACTCATGGCTGCTGATTTCAAAGTCTGGGCTGGATATTCAGTGCTGCCACGTTCTGACAAAACCCGCCATTCACTGGGTGGCTGCAGCATTGGCTCACAGCGTCAGAGGGCTGCTTTAAGTGTGCCATTCCCAGAGGCAATAATAGATGGCTGGGTCTGGTTGGAGGGAAAGGCAGAAATCCACAGAATCAACCGCATTTGTGGAATATTGTCATCAGTTTGTGTGATTTTTGTAAAAAGTACCAGTCAAAACTACGGGTAGAGGACAGGGAGAAAATGAATGCTATTCCAATTGTCGTGGCTGCAATGCAGAGAGGGGAATATCCAGGAGATGGGAAGCACAGTGCACCCCCCAGAACCCACAAGGAGTTCCATCTTTCTGAAAATCTATCAAGACTGCTCCTGGCTGTTTCCCAGTAATTCCTTCTGTTAAACATGGAATGCATGGAATGAATGCCTTGTATTTGAGCTGAATCATGCTCTCAGCAGTCTATTTTGAGCTTGATTCCACTAGGAAACAAGGTACATCCTAATCTCATGCCATGTTTCTCAGTAAAATTGCTGGTAGCAGAATCAGGAACAATAAGAACATTGTGTCTTTGAGTGCAAAATGTCTGAAGAGATTCCTTTTGGTTCACAGGCTTCACATTGCCCATCTCTTCTCTAATGTGTAGTTAAACAACTCCAAGAAGGGCAATTCTCCAGGACTAGATGGGTGACACAGAGTTTCTCTTGGCTGAAATCTAAGAGGACCATTGGCAGGCCTATGCTGATTTTGGGATCAATGGCTGATTTTCCCTCCTGGATGTGCAAGGGCAGCCAGAGGCTTTCTAGCCCAGCTCTACACCTTCTACCACTGCTTTACAGAGGAGAAAAATACTTGGAAGTCACCTTGCTTTCCTTGCTCACACAGGGGAGGAGAATGAGAAGCTGCTATCTACCAGACGAGACTGAATAGTTCTTCTTCATTTCCAGGGCACCTGGACAATTCCAGGGTGTAACCCTGTCATAAATCACTGAGCAGGGGTGGGGGAGAAGTTGTACATGGAAACCTCTAGTCACCCCTACACACCAAGGACAAAAGCATTGCTCATGGAAGTACAGTATACCTTCTGTAGCAAGGTGTTGAAAATATTTACGCTCACATAATGGGGTTACACCAGCATAAGCCACCAGTAGAATTCTAGGTTATGTGCATAAATTAATGCTATGATTCAAAAAGTGCACAAAAGCTTTAATTAATTAATTGGATTTATAGCCAGGCTTTCTTTGCAAATGGGATCCAATGCAGCTTACAATTTAAATCACAACAAAATTGCTAAATCAATATATGACATATGAATTTAAAAAGTATTCACCAATGAATCCAATGGAAACATTGCTTGTAAGACTTAAATTTATATAAAAAAAATCACATATAACAAATGCTGCATATCTTAAAAAGCACACACATTAAACAGGTGCAGCATGCTTTATATGCTCACTGCCGCTGTAGTTTGTCTGCACTTGCTATTTCTGTTTATAAACATATTTTAACATAAAGCAGTTTAGTACAGAAAGTGTTGATTTTCTGTCATATTGTCCTTTGCTTGAGGCAGCAAGATATTTGGGGCTGACCCTCACATGTTAGGTCTCTTTCAAATCTTCTACCTAGTTCTAATGGTAACAGGAGGCTACCGTGTCAGTGGACCAGGGTATCTGCTCCATGTTTTAGTGTGAATTCATAAAAATGCTGAACCTACTAAGAGGACTTTAAAGTTTGGACTAAAACTTGGAATGGATTCTTTCCACAAGGGAAGCCCCATTAGCTACCACTGATTGGTGGTGTGAGTTGCCAGCAAGCAGGCAGGCCATATTTTTTTTCCAGCTAGACAAGTATTTCCTTCCCAAATAGAAGTTCTTTTATATGAAGGACTTTTCAGATAAAGTTGCCTAATTTTATTAATCTCTAAAAACACTCCCTTCCCATGCAAAAAAAGTTGTGTGTGAGTTGACATGGTCAAAATCACCCCAAACCACACACGTGGCCTTCCATGGAGAAAGGTACATGTGCTGTTCAGTTTCTTCATGGCAGCAACACCATTACTAAAACTAAAGGAGCTTAAATCTGTAGGGTCACATGAACTGCATCCCAGAGTACTGAAGGAACTTGTTGACATAATTGCAGGGAGACTTGCCATCATTTTTGAGAAATCTGGGAGAACAGATAAGGCGACAGAGGACTGGAGACAAGGAAATACTGGTCCCCCTGAAAGGGCAAAACATAAGATCCAGGAAAATCCAGGTGAGTCAGCCTGACCCCAATACCAAGAAAAATATTAGAATGGATTATACAGGAATCCATCTGCAAGTATCTTGGTAACAATGCAGTGATTAGTAGGAGCCAGCATGAGTTTGTCAAAAATGAATCCTGCCAAATTAACCTTGCATCTTTTTGTGATTGAGTCACTAGTTTAGTAGATATGGGAATACAGTGTATGTCATTGATTTCAGCAAAGTATTTGATAAGATCCCACATATTGATTAGGAAATTGACTAAATATGGAACAGATAGAAACACAATCAGATGGATCCATAATTGGTTGGAAAACCATGCTCAAAAAAGTTGTCATCAGTGTCTGTGCTTCAAACTGGAAAGAAGTCTAAGTGGAATACCACAGGGTTCTGTCCTGGGGTTGATGCTCTTCAACATTTTTATCAATAATTTAGATGATGAAGTGGAAGGAATATCAAATTTGCAGATGATTAAAAAAAAAACCTGGAAGATGTAGCTAATATATTGCAGGGACAGAATTCAAAGGACCTTGATAAACTAGAAAACTCGGCAGAAATTAACAAAAATAAATTCAATAGAGACAAATGCAAAATTCTATGTTTAAGCCACAAAAACCAAATGCACAAGTATAGAACGGGAGACATTTGGTTCAGGAGTACTACATGCGAAAAGGACTCTGGGATTATGGTTGATGGTAAATTGAACATGAGCCAGCAGTGTGACACTGCAGCAAAGAAGGCAAATGCTATCTTAGCTTGCATTAATAGAAACATAGTTTCCAAGTCGAGGGAAGTAATAGTCCTCCTATATTCTGTACTGGTCAAGTTTCATCTGGAGTACTGTGTTCAGTTACAGGCACCTCATTTTAAGAAGGATATATACAAGTTGGAGCAGGTTCGGAGAAGAGCAACAAGGATGGTAAGAGATATAGAGAACAAAATATACGAGGAGATATAGAAGTAGCTCAGCATGCTCAGTTTGGTGAGGAGAAGACTGCATTCACAATCCTTGTATATCTCAAGGGCTGCTATAAAGAAAAGGATGTAGGCTTGTTCTCTGCTTAGAGAATAGAACTAAATCTAACAGTTTTAAGTTACAAGAGGGTAGATTTTGATTTACCATTATAAGGAACTTCTTGACAGTAAGAACAGTTCAGCAATAGAACCAATTGCCCCAAGAGATGGTGGGGTCTCCTATTCTGGATGTCTTCAAAAAGAGGCTGGACAACTACCTGCTGAGGAGGCTTTAGTTGGAGATCCTGCATGGACCCTTCCAATTCTATGATTGTATGGTTCTAAAACAGCCCATCTTTACGCTCTTGATGCCTTTTGTTCTGTGTTTGTTATAAACTGTTTATTCTCTGCTGTGCCTGTTATATTGCCATCCTTAGGGAATGGTTCAAATGGCTCACAGACAGAGAAGCAAGTCCTGACAGTTCTCACCAGAACTCTCTGATATTCCTTTTTGCATGCATACTCCTAGCACTGGGTTGGGGTGGGGGAACGACAAAGTTCCACTGGCTACTTTAATCTTGAAACAATCCCGTTTGAACAGAAGTGCTCCAGGCATAACATTTACCAGGGTTTGTTTTACCAGCTGTTTCTAAAAATACCTCTACATTTCTGTCTCCTTCATTTTGAATTGTTTTACTTTTCGGGGTTGTTTTATGCTAAGCGAGGGGAAAAAAACCCAACAACAATAGCAGCAACAACATCCCTGATAGATATGGAAAATAGCATCTGTTGGGAAGATCACACAGCTTCAGGGATGGACTTTTGGTCTCAGAGTTACTGTTCAAACACAATAATGAAACGCTAGGAATGAAACAACTGAAAATGCCACTGTATCCCTGCTTCCTTTCCTGTTTTTTTTACAAAGCTAATCAAAGGGCTTCTTCTGCTAATACACTCACTGTGCATTTTTTTGTGACAGATGTTCTTGTGAGGAAGAAAAAGCTCCACTAATCTGCAGATGGATTTAATTTTCTGGATGTCATGTCAAGGGAAAAATAAAAATGGACACACACACACAAAAGATGGTGGTGGGGAGAAACTTGATAATTAAAATAAATTAATGAATGATGGCAACTGTGACTCAACTAGCCAACCCTGTACACAGCAGCCAGACATGTTGCACATTGTTTAAACATTTTTTTCCCTTTTTGGAGTAAGAAAGAGAAAGAAACAAGGAGATAGATGGTGCAGAACAAATTCCATTGTTCTTTGCCTTTAAAAAGTACTTTAAAATTTATGAATAAACGAAGCCAGAACATAATATACTAACAGATTTCCTGCAGTATAAATGATTCTTGTTGTCCAGAAACCACATCCAACTCTTCACAAATGTAGATTGTATTTTCAGGTTATCTCCCTCATATGAACACAGAAATCCAGCTTTTCATCTCGTCTTAAACCTTCCAACACTTATTGGAGGTAGGTTCTATTATGGTCAATGGATACGAGGTTCTTAATTGCCTTCTTAATAAAAGCAATGGGGAAACTTCTGGCCTTCTAAGATGCTCTAGTGCAGCTTCCATCGTCCTCACTATTGCCTATGCTGGGTAGTGCTGGGGGGAACTGCATGCAACAACTTCTGGAGAATCTCAGGTTCTCTACCCTAGCTCTAAAAGGAGCTGAAACTTTAAAGTGAATGACAGAATGACCCTGTCCACTTATACCTTCAATATTTTAAACATCTTTTAAGAATCTAACCAATATATATATAATATGCTTGTATCCTCATGATGATGATTCCAACAATTACTTTCTACAACTTCATAAATAATCTTTAATTTGTTACAGCAGTCAGTGGTGGGGCTTTAGTCTCCAGATTTATCTTAAACAACAACATGTGTGGTCCATTTATTTATGCACTCTAGATAGCTAGTATATCTCAATTTGCAAGCCTTGTGATCCTTAAGTTCTGTCCATCGTGCACATTTAACTATGCATCATAAATTGTTAACAGCCACATTTCTCTGTTGAAAAATAATATGATGTCCACACACTGAAAAAGCCATTCCATCAGTCTTTTTATTTCTCAGGCATTCCTGGATGCATCAATATAGTCCCCAACTCCTACATTTCATTAGGGGCCAGATTTCCAGGAAAGGTTACTTTTGATGGCTTTCAGAATTAAAAATGGATATGGGAGGATGACCTAATTTGGATGTCTGTCTGTCTATCTTCTGGCCTCTCCACATGTGGAAAAAGAATCAGTACATAAAGGACTAGAACAAGGTGGGCATCTGTGACATTTTGACCCCTGCACCCCTGTGTTGGGATGCACTTCCACACTTTCACCTGAAAGCAAGCCCAAAATCCTTCCTTGAAGTTACTGCAGCTCACTTCCACTTTCCTTCAGCCCCCTTCTCCTTGTGTCAAGCTCATTCCCTGTCAGGATGTAAACACAGTGATTCACAATAATATGCAGGTTCAATCTCTAGAAGATTAACTGAGGCAAGGTGAAGGGGGAACTAGATTTTAGCCCTATCTAGTGATAGGGAGGTTGTTGCAGACTTCAGAGATAGGAGACCACAGAGTTGGAAAAAGAGTAAATTTATTTAACGCACGGGCTCAGGCTGGGTCACCCCAGAAAAACCAAGAGCCCTGAAGTAAGGTTACACAGTTATTTTATAGACACAGCATATAAGTTTCATTTTCCTCAGTCCGCCCAAGTCCGCCCCCTTTGAATCTCGCCACACAGCACATTTGCAGTCCCTCCCTCACTCGGCCATGTTTTCATTCCAGAAAGTAACACTCTGGTCATCTTAACCCTTATTCTCAATACCAGGATCCACACTTATCTGCTTTCAACCCAGCCAGGCATTCTGCACCTTGACATTTCACCCACTTCTGAGCTGCTTCAAGCTGCTTCTATATGTCTGCAAATTCTGATACTTAAGCAAAACTGCTACAATTCCCTTCTTACAATTGCCTCTAAAGTTGTCTTCTAAAGCTGTCTTTTTAAAATCTATAATTTCTAAGCATAGCTGCTACAGGTGACAATCTTTTCCTCCCTATTGTCCTCCTTTCTGCTCTGCTGTAATAATTTCCAGCCCTTCACATGTTCTGGACTAGATAATGCCCTTGATTTTTGATCCAAATTTTCAGGATTGAACCTAGAAATCAGCAGGTTGGGGTTTATCAGGAGAAAAGTTGGGCCTTTCACATATTTTCTCCCCTTGTTGTCAACCAACTAATGATTTTTTTCTACTTATTATAGTCGATATAGATGATAGCCAGTGGCCAACAAAGAGACACAAGTTTAGTACTAATGTTTTCCATCAGCACCATGGACAGTGCCTAATACTGCTTTCCATATAAAAGTTCACTTTTTGTGGACAATTTAGGCAATTCATGGATAAGATATATGTGTTGGATACTCTTTTGCAATGCGGGCTGACTATATGGTGCAATTTTATATTGTTTTAAAAATCCAAAATCCATCAATGTACATTTATTTATAAAGTAAGCATGCATTTGTAAGAACTCTTCATAGTAAAGTCATACAATTTAGAATGATCTTGAAGATACATTCTTCAACAGAACAAGTGCCTTACTCGATGGACAAATGACTGCTCAAGATAAGATTCCCTGCAATTTTTCCATCAGTCTCATTGATCAAGATCCAAAAGTAATGAGGAGGAGTGTAAAGTTCTGCCAGGATTATTATGTTGGTTTTCCCATTCCATGCCAGCACAACAGAGCTTGCGAGCATCAAGGCACAATTAATGGTTGGGGGTGGGGGGTTAGCTTAGCAATCAAAATAAAGGGACATCTATTTCCCTCTCAGACATCCAGCATAATATATACAACATAACACTGGAAATCTTTTCCTTGGTGTCCCAACTACACCCCTACCTTCCTATCCTCTCAGCCACTAATGGGTGGTAGAGTGGGTTGTGCTATGCTGCTGTCAAGCTGTAGTTGCATGGAGGAGGGAACACTGTACAAGGAGACAGTAGATACCCACTTCTGTAATATTCATTAAAGCACATATGAAAGAATGTAATTGGGGTTCCAGTGGTGTAACTAGGGTTATGTTGGTGTATGTCCCCAATAGGATACTGGCCAGTAGCTGCTAGGTTACTGTACCATGAACTGGTTGGTCTACTGATAGATGGTGTGCTGCTCTATACCATTGACAGCTGTATCTAGATCTGTTGCCAGCAGCCAATTGTTGGTAGTGTTCCCTCTATGTATGCTTCATTTGACTTCACTTGAAAGAAGGAAGTTAGATATGTTCTGCTGTTTCCAATGTAATGGTGAACATACAAAGAGGGCATTCCTCATTGTCATAGCAATGTAGCCATGTAGTTATGGTACCCTGCATGACCTAGGCAGCAGTGGTAGGTCAGTGTACCTTCTGGGAGTTCTTTCACAGTCATGTACAAGCAGTAGGATCCCAAATCAGCACCTTTCTGTTCTGGACTACAGTTATTCCAAACTGCTTTGTTACTTTTGGGCAGTTTGCAGTGAAATTTCTAAGATTATATCCTCTACTTAACACTGTTCGCATGATACTGTTTCACTTATTCACTTGATAACCTACTTTCACATAGCTTTCATAGCTATCGTAAACCAGCTATTGCATGTCATTCTCTTATCCACAGCCCAGCCATGAAACCCAAGTTGGGAGGGAATAATCCTATCAAGAGCTGGCTATAATTTCAAGTGCTATGGAAGTCTGCCCTCAGAGTACAGGAGATAAAGCATATCTGTTAGACCCCAAGCCATTCAGTAACCTGATGTGCATAGCCTATTCTATTCCTCTGCACAGAGAATTTTTCTTGTTCTTCCCTAGGTCTGTTTCTGATCCAATATCTTAAAAAACTGCCCATCTCCTTATGCTCTTGCTATCATGACACTCTGAGTCTGTCAATGTCAACAATAAACATAGAACACAAACATTAATAATACAAATATGTTGGCTTTTCAAATCTCTCTTCCAACATTCATGATCAATTTGTGATCAGACACTGGACTTCAGTTTTCTGTTAGCTTCATACACTACAATTTACGGAAAATGCCAAGATATTAATCCCTTACACGTCTTGGAAGCAATCTGTTGTTATGTTTCACAACTGTTGCCCCATATACCTAAACTCTATCAAAAATGCATTTGCTTGCAGTGCAAAATGTAGCTTTTAAGATATGTACAGTTCTTATTCATAACTTGTGTTGAATGCTCTCTTCCCATCCCACCTTTCCCCACTCCAATAATTTTGTCAAACTTAGAAGTGAAGCTAAGAGACAGAAGGAGATGCTCTCATCAGCTTTACAATATTGTATCAGGCATGGACACTTTTGTCCATTTGCAAACTCCATCAAGGCTTTTCAAAGGTCCACCAGAAAAAGGGCTGGTACACTGAGCTCCAGAGGGAAGTGACCTCTGCTTGCTTCTGCTGGGAATTAATGAATTAATTCTCTGCTTTTAAAACTGTTTCTGTTCTGAGTTTTATTGCATTTGCTTTTATTATGTAAAGCTGTAGACCACCCTAGGGGTTCCATGCTGATGGGTGATTAATAAAACCCTGAATAAATAACTATAAAAATGCAGCATAAATGTCTACACAGTTTGCCTCCCCTCTCACACTTATGAATGGTGGATAATAATGGTCTAGAATAGAGGTGGGCAAAGTGTATAGCTCCAGATTATGTTAGACTGCAACACCCAAGATTGCTAACCACTGGCTATGCTGTCACATGACTTTCCTGTTTTTTTTCCTTTCCACTATGCCTCAGTGCATGCACACACACACAAACACACACAGAAAGAGAGAGAGACCACAAAGGACAGTCCCTCTGCAGAGCTTGGATGATTTATCTTTGTGGATTACAGCAACCAGAATCCTCCTCGTAAGCATTTGAAGTCTGGAACTTATTCTGTGTAAAATTTGCATGTAGTAGCTCTGCACAGAAAGACAGTATTTTCTGTGTAGCAAAACGCTGTTTTCCTGCACAGAAAATGTTTTCTGTGAAACTCAAACCATGTGCAAGGTTTGCACAGAATAAATCCTCAATTACAGCATTTTCTGCATAGGAAATGTATTTTTGTGTGTTTGTGTGTATCTGTGTGTGCAAAACAACCACATGTGAATTTTGCACAGAATAAGTTCTATATTGCAAAGGTTTTCAGGATCCTTTTCATCAGCTTTTTTCAACACTCAAAAAACATTGTTTAAATTACTTCCAAATATTTTCAAATATTCTTTCCACCCTTTTTCCTGTGGAGTTTTATGAACATTTAAATGAATACAGGATTGGAACTATTGCTTTTCTCTGTTATGATAATATCACCAGGGTCTCACTGATAGAGATGACTGAAAGCCTAAGAAACATAGGACTTAGAGTGGCATAGAAAAGCAGAAAGGAATCAAGCCTAGGCCTCTGCTGAGTTTCCCCCAGGGTCCTTTGAGTTACTAACCTGCTTTGTTATTAACAAGGGCACCTGGAAATTAGTATATCAGCCTTTGGGGGTAGTATCTTGACCCAGGAGATATATAGACATGGAGAATGGATTGTATATTACTGATAACACAGGAGATAGTAGTGCTAACCTCCCAGAGTACAGAATGTAAGCAGGTCCTACTTGGATAAACAACAGATAGGTGCTAAGTGACAGATGTATTGAGAGACTACTATGTGACAGGGCCAAAGCGCATGCTCTGATACTTGAAGCCCACCACATCTTAGGTAGACATCATGTAACTTAGTACGTTAATTCATTTTCTTATCCCTTTCATTGTTCTGGCACGTTTGATCTGTGGAAATATCAGTGGATGTCAAATCTTTCTTTTGGTTTGGCTCGAATAAAAAGTATTTTTTTTTATCTTGAATCTCCCACTGGTTTGTAACTTACTGGCTTTGTTGCAATCCAGGGAAAACCTGGCCATTGTTGCTATCATCACTGCCCACCTCTTCCACAAATTGACCTTTACTTTCCTAATATCCATGCCATAATTTCTACTATAGCTCACACATGTATATAAAGGGAGGCCTGTTTCTGAAATCAGCAGCAATTGTTGGTATCTATCTCAGTGGTGTGATGCATCTGCTCTAGGTTTTACTCTAAATTTTAAAAGAGCTATCCAAGGTGCTGAACTGTATATCCGAAGGAGGTCCAGTACCTTGTATATCTCCTTTAAACCTTAGATAAGAACTCACAGTGGATTCAGAGTGGCCACTGCCATGAGAGCTATTAGTGACCATGATATGATGTGCTTTATCTGCCCCAAACTCTTCATCCAGATCTTAGTCAATGACTAAGAGGCAAGAACAGGCTCATTTCTGCAATGCTAACGTAAGATTCAGCTTCTTGTCTGAACTGGATCACAGAGCTGCCGGATGAAAGCTTTCAATTAGTTCTTATCATTTACATACCCATACTTTACAATCTTTCCTGCTTCTTATCAGCTTTTTCCTCCTATCCCTTATTTTGATACCAGCCTTATTCCTTTATTGGAAGGGATAAAGACTTACCCAAGATCACCAGGAATCACCCAGGGATACAATTCAACTCTCTTCACAGGCCAGGCACCAAAAGGAAGTTATTTACTGAACAATCCCAAACCCTAACAGTGAGTTATGAAGCCTTGGTTGCCCTTTGTTTAACCTTACAGCAATCATACCATATACACAGCACTTACAAAGATCTGAATATCTGATTACTGGAATAAACAAAATGCCCCTAAGATCCTTCAATTAAAGGTAAATTCAAATT
Organism: Ctenosaura bakeri; assembly: GCA_948474755.1. NCBI lineage: Eukaryota > Metazoa > Chordata > Lepidosauria > Squamata > Iguanidae > Ctenosaura > Ctenosaura bakeri. Next base: position 42,657 of record CAOLHI010003760.1, on the reverse strand, counting down.
GTACTGAAATGCACTCAGTTGCCCTGTGGTTTCCTCTTAAAATAGAAGTTTGAAGCTTTCCACATTTCCATACAGTTCTTATTTTTTTAAAAAAATAATAAGAAACAATATGTCTTAAGTAGTGGAGCTGTTGCTACAAACCATTTAGAAGTATTTTCCAGACACAATATTTTTCTATGCAATATAAGGATCAGTGTTACAGACACTACTAAATGTTTTTGCCCCTTTGTGGAATTTCTTTGAGGGAGATTGAAAGGGAAAGAGGAGGTTAGAGGACAAAGGAAGTGAGAGAGTGGGAGGAATTAGAACACCTTACAAACAGAGAACAGAATCACACAACAACACTAGAAACAATGGATTTCAAGACACAGTAACATGACAAGATGGACACAGACAAGATGTAAGATTGCTACCTGGGGAGGGGTTCAGGAGGGGAGGGGGAAATCAAAAATACTTTTAAAAAAATCAAAAAAATACAAATAAATATAAACGTTGGGGCTGCTGAAGTAGCCAATGGTTTTTGCACAAATTATATATACGGTATATAAAAATCTCAGTCATAAGAAACTAAAATGCTTTCAGAAGAAAACAAATATTTTCCCCCTCCCTGCAAAAGAATGCTACAGAACTGTTGGCTTAGCCTGAATGCGTCACTTGGATGAAACAAGATGGCATGACCACAGTCCATGCATTAGTCAATGGAGGCCATAAATGGTTAGTTATGTCAGCTAATAGCTACTGCATGCCACAGAAATGCTCTTGCACTGACCCCAAAAGAAATAAAATCAATACAACAGATATTCTGCACTTGCAATAAAATTCTTTTTATGCCATCAGCAGTTTGTATGTGGGGGACATGCTGTGTTTTTGAGAAGGGTTTTTAGAGGGACTTTCTCCTTGTCACACTTTTTTTCCTCTTACTTTTTAAAATGTAAAATATGTCTGCGAAGAAGTCAGGAAAGAAGAAGGCACTCCACAGAAGAAAAAAGGAAGAGGTGAGAAGGAAAGGGAAAGGCAGAATAAATTTAGGGAAGGTGGAGCAAGAATCTTCATTCTTTTGCACACAACTTTCTCAGGTTAAGTTATTTCAGTATGGCAATTTAGAATAATTAGGATGGCAAGAAAAGATTTTGTTGCCTTTGTTTGATTGCAGATCTATATGTCTTGAGTTGACTGAATTATTATTTCATTGGAATTACTCCAGAAATAAATTTTCAAAAAAAGTAGAGTAATGGCTTTCAAATTAACAAAAAATGGCAATATGGTACCACCATGATCCAAATAATAATAATAATAATAATAATAATAATAATAATAATAATAATAATGAAATTATCATCTACCAAAAATTCATGCGGCACAAGATGAGGTGAAACGACAGAAAATGTTCTCCAAATATATACAGTGATCATATCTATCCATATGTGCACCAAGCTGATCATGGAGACATTGATAGATATGCCTGTATATTTTTAAAAATTCTCCCTGCCCCAGCCCTCCCCAAGGATAACTAGTGAATGAAAATATTCATTTTGAAAATTCAGCATAACATAACGACATTATATAAAACTTAACATGCTTTGTACATTAAGAAATGACTGTATCATGCATCTCTCCACATTCGTGGATGACAGGATTAGATGAGGGCATGAATTTCTGTGTAATCATGTGACTGGATGATGAGGGCTGTTTCTAAAATTGGTTTTATATCATTCTGTAACAGAAATACATACACAGATATATATATATGTATATGTACACATAGTGACGTATATATGTATTGTACATAGTGTACATATAGATATCAAATCCTTGAGATGGGCTTTTGGGGCTTAGAGAGAGAAAGGGGTCAGTACATTAAAAACAAACTGTTAAAAAATACAAATTAAAATAAAAGGAACCCTATATGGCATCTGCATGAACAATAAGTAAAACTTGCTCTTTTGTTGTTGTTTTTTGTGGGGAATAAAGAGCACATATAGCCAGGAAGTTCCATCAAACGGCATTTATAGCAACATAGCTTTTTCTTTGTAGTCCCATTCTACAAGTTTGACTCTCAGTTTGAATTTCAGTACATCTCTGGTGGTAGAACATGTATGATGACTTTCTCTAAAATGCACCACTGAGCAATTGAAAGAAGCAATGCAGAAAAAAGAAAAGCTAAACTCTCCAAAGAATGTCTGCTTTATGCTAGATGAGATCTACCAAAACATGCAAGGACTTTCTTCTTCCTTCTTTTCATCTTTTTTTCCCCAAAAGGTGAAGGCACAGGTATTGTAAATGGCAGAAAACTCTTAATGTCCCCCAACACAGATTTGCAGGTATTGTGTGTTGTGCATCTTCCATTTCAGCAAATGCTAAACCTGTCCTAACTGGCTATGTTTTCTGGCACTGTCAAGCTGCAGTTATGTCAAGGTGTGTGTGTGTGTGTGTGTGTGTGCAACAATAAAAAGTGGACATATGTATTTTACAGAGGGAAGATTACACAAGCATTTGTCACCAACAGGGTTCTGGCCAATGCTTCTGTGGATACAATGGGTCTACTCTAGTTGGAACAAAGAACTTGATTTAGTTCTCTGAATAGACTTAAGCACAACTTGCATATGAACCTACTACTCTTCTAGTTTTTTTGGCTCCACTTATGTGTAGATATTCATGCTGCAGTATGTACGGTGTGTCCTCAAACACGTTGATCAGTCTTCCTCAACCAGGTGCTTTCAACTCCTGTCATTCCCAACCAACATGAAATATGACTATGCCAGCTGGTGGGTTACAGGACCTGAAACGTAGTTCATTTGTAATTGTGAAAGCTGGACAGTGAAGAAAGCTGGAAGGAAGAGAATCAACTTATTTGAAATACGGTACTGGAGGAAAGTTCTACAGATACTCTGGACTGCCAAAGTAACCAATAAATAGGTCTCAGAGCAAATCAAGCCTGAACTTTTCCTAGAAGTAAAAATGACCAAACCAAGAATATTGTACAGCCATATCATGGGAATGATATGACTCATTGGAAAAGACAGTAATAGTTGGTAAAGAAGAATCATAGAGTTGGAATGTACCACAGGGTCTATTTAGTCTAACTCCCCATCATGAGGGAATGCACAACTAAAGCAGTCCTGAAAGATGCCCATCTAACCTCTGTTTAACAGTCCCAAAAGACGGAGAGTCCACCACCTTCCAAGGCTGTCAAACAGCTCTTACAATAAGAAAGTTCTTTCTAATGTTGAGATAAGGGCTTTTTAAACGGTGTGTTGTGACATGTTAGTGTGTCACCTGAAGTATGTAGGTGTTTTGCCTCCCTGGGCTGAGAAAGACCCCCCCATCTGAGCCTCTCCCACTGCCACCACTGCAACAGCAGGCCAGGATCAGGTAGGGGGGCTGCTTTTCCTGCTGCTGCCACACTCGTCGGGGTCTTTCCTTGGCAAGGGCATCTTTCCTTGGGGATGGCGATGGCAGTGAGCCAGGATCAGGTAGGAGGGCTGCCTTTCTCACTCCTGCCACCATCACTAGGGTCCTTCCTCAGTGAGGGTAACAGCAGCGAGCCAGGATCAGGTGGGGGGGCGCCTTTCCTGCTGCTGCCATTCTTGTCGGGGTCTTTCCTTGGCCAGGGCAATGGCAATGAGCCAGGATTGGGGGTTGGGGGGGCTGCCTTTCCATTGTTTAACCTCTGGTTTGCTAGTAAAACTGAATTACTGTGTTGCAATATGATGCATGTCCAAAAAGTGTGTCACCAACATGAAAACTTTGGAAAGCTCTGGTTTAGATGGAATCTCTTTCCTTGTAATTTTAATGCACTGGTTTGTGCTTTGGTCTCCGGAGAAGAGAAAACAGAAGAAAACAGGCTTGCTCTGTTTTCTACATGACACCCCTTCAGATATTTAGATAGGTATCATATCACCTTCTCTTGTCAAGGCTAAACATACCCAGCTTCCTCAGGTTTTCCCCATAAAATTGACTTCCAGACTGTATTAGAGGGGAATAGTCTCCAGGAAACCACAGTTTTGAGTCTGCAGGACCTGAGCAGGGCTGTTGATGGAAGCGTTTATCTAATGACCAAATTCTCCCTTAGTTTTTTTGCATCCTCAAGAAAAAAGACTGTCCTCAATTGTCAAGACACCTCACTGAAAAAGCTGGCAACTGTTGGAAGATACTTTTGTTTTGCTCCTACATGAGAGTGCAAAGACCAGCAGCATGGTGTGAAAAAACATGGCCCAGAATTCTGTATGGTAGTTACGAATGAGTAACCAGCAGTTATGCACTTGTGACAACTACATCTTCACAATCCTTTGTTTAGGGATTACACAGGAACCATGAAAGCCCCCAAACTCTACTTACCAGGAAACAACCATGGTGATCAATGAGGGGGTCTGTTCCCCTTTCCTTCGGGAACCAGCTGGCTGGCTGCCATTCCCATCCCACCTCGCATGAGCAAGCTCTAGCATGAGGCAGAATTGCAACAGGGACCCTGTTTCTGCTTCTCACAATGGAGATCACTCACAGGAGGGAGTGGAAATGGCAGCCAACTGCTTCATGAAGGACAGCAGAGCACAGCCTCATTGATCATAGTGGCTGCTGCCTAGTAACTTCAGACTGGGGGGACTGGTTGAGCCAGATTCATTTTGTTGCATCATAACTATGCTGCTTACACATAATAAAGGCCTTACAGGATTCTAGCCATTACATAATGTATTTGCTTGTAACAGATATTTTTAATTGCCCACAGGCCTTGCGGGGGTCACATGTGGCCTGTGGGATATATTTTGCCCCCTAAAGAATGAAATTGTCCCCTACGCTTTTCTGCCTATAAAGAGAAGAACTTTAAGAAGCTACTAGTGTACACTTCTGTGTCCAAGTTACTGTTTGCTCAGAGCTTAAAAAAATTATTATTATTTTTTAACTACACTTCCTAGAATCTCTCAAACTTGGCCACAATGGGACTTGTAGTCCAAACATTAACTTTTCCTAACTCTGTTTTGTTGATGTCTATTCTTCCTGGATGAAGCATGGTCATGACATTACTCTGACAATGCGGATTTGTTGGTGAGTTGAAATATCTTTTCATACAGTGAGTACTTTTCTCCACCTCCGTAGCCACAGAGATAAAGAAAGCAATGCCACACAGACTATGCTGGCATGTTTTAATGCAATACCCTTTCAATCTCTTTATTTCAACAGAGCACTACTGTATGTGGACTTTTGTTAAGAAAAGCCTGCTGGCTGTATTCAGTGGTGTCAGCTTCACCTTATCAAACTTCTTGGAAGAATAAAATACACTGACATTTTTATTCTGGGGAAAAAATGCATGGAAGATTTCCAGTCAGGTAATAAAACTAGAGTTGGCACACATGAACTGTGTGTGAAGCTAAGGGGCATAAAGAAGCCTTAAAAGCCATAGCTTGGGACTAATGTGATGTTAGGAGAGTTTGCTGTTCTTTCGCTGTTTAAAATAGGCATATGAGGCTACAGCTTTAACTAACTTTCCAATCATCCATGTTTAATCTGAGCATGTCCCTAAAAGCACTCACAGGCTCTGTCTGCACATGGTGATTCCATTCTAGTTCACCTTTTTGCTCCTTGCTTCCCAAAACTTTGCATTTAGTGGAAGGAACAGATTTGGACATGGTGAGGAGCTGCTTCATCCATGTAATGAATGAAAGAACCTCTGCATGCAGGAACATCTGTGTGTCACAGTGCAGCCATAGGTCAGGAGTGTATATTTATATGAAGTGAAACGCAGGTGATTCACTCTTTAAGCATCACTGAACAGTCTGAGGGGAGAAATATGAACTTCACAGATATTGGGTCACTCTACCTTTCCTCCACTCATGTAACTATTTTGTGAGGGGAGTGGAGTGGGAATAAACCTGTTGAACCCTGTTCCCACACATTCCTGGAGCTTTTCACATGTGTAGGCCTGAAAGATTGGAACCCTGGAAGATCTGAGTTCTCTAAGTGGTGTGGAGTAACCACTTGGGGGAATGTTCCCTGATGTAATTGCTCAGCCATCAAGATCTGGGGGATGCATGAACAGCAACTGAGAGCTGTCAGAGGGGGCAGGGGCAACCATTTTACTTCACTTCTTTCTCTCACATGATGAGCATCACCTGTTTGGGGGAGAATGGCTGATGAGGACCTATGTGTATACTGGAAGGGTAAACATAGTGAGGAGTGTGTGCACCTTCATTTACATATCATTCAGCAGAATATAAAGAGCTTCATCATTCTATTTTCTGAAAGATTGCCTCTAAGATCCTTAGATGATATGGTATAACCCACCATTCTGTGAAGCTAGGCTACTGGGAACATGTGACACCGCTTTCTCTTTAGCAGCACCCCTATTATGGGAACACCCCCTTCCAAAAAAAAAAAAAAGGAAGTCAGGCTGGCTTAATTCCTTCTGAATTTCTAGCAAATTGTGAAGATTGTGCTATTTCACTTGGCCTTTGGAGCTTAAAATTGGAGGTGTCTGCTGCAGCTGTGGTCAAAACAGTTTCTCTGGTTTTAGAGCTATTTTTAAAGAAGGGTCTGGAGTGTTTCAATTAGTTTTTAGTTTATACACACATATGTGTGTGTATGTGTGTGTGTTACAAGGATATTGACAAGTTGGAACATTTCCAGAGGAGGGTGACCAAAATGGAAAAAGGTCTGGAGACCATTCCCTATGCAGAGTGATTTAGGGAGCTGGATGTGTTTAGCCTGGAAAAGACAAGGTTAAGCGATAACATGATAGCCATGTTAAAATATTCTATATGGAGGATAGAACAAGCTTGTTTTTTGCTGATCCAGAGAAGAGAACATGGAGCAATGGCTTCAAATTACAGGACAAGAGATTCCACCTAAACATTAGGAAAAATTTCATGATTTCATTAGAAGTTTGACAGTGGAATACGCTGCGTTGGAGTGTGGTGAAGTCTCCTCCTTTGGAAGTTTTTAAAGAGAGGCTGGATGGCCATCTGTTGGAAGTGTTTGATTGTGTAATTCTACATGGCCAGGGGTTGGCTTTGATGGCCCTTGTGGTCTCATCCAATTTTATGATTTCATGAAATATAATATTTTGAAAGCATCTTTTCCCATTGTGCATTTGCCTCAGGGGCCATAAACAAATTAATTAAACAATTTTTGGCTCCATCTTGTTCTCAGGAACATAACACAGTAGATGTGCAGAAATAAGAAGACCACCAGATTGTATGAGGTTGCCCACCATCAGATACCTTTGATAAAGCAGATGCCTAACACTGTGGGGATGAAGGCAAAAATTTAACATCTTTTCTTTATTTCTTGAGTGAAAGAGAGAGTAATGATAGTTAGATCTAGATAAAAGGCATTATAAAAAACAGCTCAGAGAGGACAGTGCCAAAATGTCATGAGCCCCTTTCACTGGGATTTTGTTTCCCTCAAGACTATCAACTTGCAAAAAGGGGTGCATTTCCTGCTTATTTTTGAGCAGAGCAAAATTAAATGGAAATACCATGCTTCTACAGAGATAAAATTTAACCCCTTGTGTATGCCTGCATATTGTCTCAAGAGACAACTGCTGTCTTACCTCCTAGTTGCTGTGAGCCTATCCCAGGAGAATGGAGAAAAGAGGCAGTTTGATGAACAGGGAGAAAGCCTTCTACTTTTTACTACAAATCAGAGAGAGTGGGGGTGGGGGGTGGAAACCACTGGAAGATTGATTGCTAATCTCCTGGGGTCCCTTTGCAACACATAGTTAAAGCACTATGGTTCCACTTCAGTTACCTTGGCAGTATCCTGTGGAATCCTGGGGTTTCTAGTTTGGGAAGGCACTAGAGCTTTCTGGCTGAGAATTTCAACAGCACTCCTACACTACAAGTTCCAAGATTCCACAGGATATTGCCATGTCAGTTAACATGGTAACATGGCACTCTAATTGTGCAATGTGAAAGGACCCCTAATGTATCATATTACTTGACACTGAAGGGAGACATATGGCCTCAATTCCCACCATAGGCAATTCTATGCATGTCTGCTATGTAGTAATATAAAGAACAAGGACAAGGGGTTTCGTGCCTAATCCTCTCTGGATTTATGACCTGAACACGTCTCAGGTCAGCTTGACTCCACAACGTGCCTTCAGTCATGCCCTCAATCACATTAATATGTCCAATTATGAAAATAGCACATCCTGCAGGAGTGGGGTGTAGGGTATGGTAACAGCACCACAAGATCCAGCTTTGGTGCTCATCTTAGGCCTCAAAGAGGTTGTGACTAGGGTTGGAATACCAGGTTTGGTATTCTAAACAGAAGTTAGAGAGTCAGTGATTTAAATTCCACTGCTAATCTTTTAGGACCTCATTAACACCCCCCTTTCTGATTGCCAAGAAATTTGCATTTAAAACACAAGCCTTTCTCTCCTCTTTATCAATCTGTTCCTCTTATCCGTTGCCTGCAGAGATGTTGTGAAGGCAATATCACAGAGCTACGTCCATGGTGATGAATTGCAGTGGCACAGAACCTTGAGATGTAGCATCAATGAATGAATCAGGCTGCCACAAAAGGAAGAAGCACCTGTTCATCCATAAAGATGCAGCTTGGAAACATCGGGGTCATGCCAGTGAACCAAGCCAAAACAAACTTTAAGGGAGATGAGACTTCCTCCCAATCTGTTTTTTGCTTTCTTTTCTGATCTATTCCTTAGCTGATAAAGTTTCAGTTGCATGTTTTTTCTGGGAGTTATTTTCTGTACCTCTCAAACCATCCTCTTTATTTTCACAGATTAAAAGTCAGAACATAAGTTTTGCACGGGCAAGACCCCAAACTAGAACCCTGATACTATGTCAGCTAGCAGGACATAATACAAGGTGAATGTATATTCATACATCTGACTGAGGCCTTAAAAAGCAGCTATCACATAGGCCCTGTCTGCAAGCGGCAAGGGAAACGCTCCCTGCTGCTACTCACCGGCTTTTTGGTGGGTCCGTTTGGGTCCGTCCTGATGAGGAGCAGTACGAGCTCATCACTCCGCACTGCTCCGGCGTCCAAAATGGCAGCTTCCGGTAGATGGAGGCTCTCCACCAACCGGAGAAGCTCACCAGCCTAAAGCCCGCCCCCGGCAGATCTGCAGGCACGCACTAGTGCGCACCTGCAAATCTGCACCGGAGTGCGGCGACGGAGCGACACAGAGTCAGGCACTCCTTACTTTTTAAAAACCTCTTAAAAGAGGTTTTTAAAAAGCACACTGCGCAACCAGTTCCAGTCGCTCCGGAGCGGATTGAGGTGCAGAACTACGAAAAGTAGTGCCCCAGTCCACTCCACAGTGCAGAAGACCTCCGTTGGAGGTCGCTCTGCACCATTTTAATACGCCAGTGCGGAAAGGGCCATAGAATAAAGAGTATTATACCTGGTGGACAATTGGTCTGTCTTAGTGGTATAAGGTTGTCTTCTTCAACATGGTGCCTTCCAGACCTGTTGAACTACAATTGTTTTTATTCCCAGACAGCATAGGTACAACTGTCACATTCACTAGGAGTTTCTGGGAATTTTAGTGCAACACATCTGGAGAACATCTGGCTGGGAAAGACTGGATTCTTTCACCTTTGTTTTTTTTCCTATGAACTTTTTGGGAGTTTTGCTAAAACTTACAAGATGATTGAAATGTGATGACATCCACATGGTGCCCCCTGCAAGCCCCATACCCATGTGAGAGAGGTTCAGAGCATGGCTCTTGTTCACATCAGTGTTAATTCAGTTTGCCAAGAGATGACACGAACGTGTGGAAGACATGGCCTTTTCCTCTGTGAGTCTAATGCCCTTTTCGCACGGGCTTTCTGTCGCGCGACAGCCCTGTGAGCTTCGCAGGAGTGGGAGTGTCGCTCTGCACGACGCACTCCCACTTCCGCCGCGCTCACGGGGCTGCAGCGGCACGATCGCGGGTTTTTTGATTTTCGCCTCAAAGCGAAAATTACCCACGCTCGCGCAACGCTCCCGGCACCCAGGCGCACTTACCTCCTGTGCGGAGCGTCGGGGAGGCGGCCGGGTCGCGTTTCCTTCCCTCCGCCCCTGCGGAAGGAAGGGGCGGGGCAGGGCGCTAGCACGACGGACGTGACACCTCCTGCTTCATGCACGCGCAGGGGGGGATGGACGCGACACCTCCTGCTTCGCGCACGTGCAGGAGGGGACGGACGCGAGAGCCTCCTGCTTCACCCACGGGGGAAGGGCGGCTCGCGCGAGAAGCCTCCTCCGGTACCGCTTCCCCCTTCGTTCCTTCGCCTGCAGAAGGAAGGAGGGGAAAACAGCAGCCTCCCGGAGGAGCCTTCTCGCGCGAGCCACCCTCCCCGCTCGCGCGAGAAGCCTCAATGCGAAAAGGGCTTAAGACAGGGATGGGATGCTGTGGCCCTCCAGATATTGCTTCAGCTCCCATCATTGTTCTGGCCTTCTCTCACTACCTAGAAGTATGGAAATAATTGGCACTGCTGTAGCTTCTATGCATAACTCTAAGCATAAGTATGCCTTTCATTCTCCATGATATTGTCACAGTTACCTTTCAGTCACCTGCAAGGGATGGTTGCACATGTCTATAGCCAACAGCAATGAGATGCAACTGGGGACAGGGAAACTATCATTTCTGCTTTCCACCACTTTCAAATTCTGTGAATACTGGTAAATTCTACTAAAAAATAAACTGAAACAAAAGTCTCATCTGTGCCTAGTTACAGTTACTCTATATGTATTAAGAAATGATTGCTTCTTTGTCTCAAGGTTCTACCTGCTTTACCATGAGACTAACCATGTGTGCACTACAGTTTGATACTTTTTTATTTTTTTTATTTTTAATGCATTAAAACACAAAGGATAGACAAATAGACATTCATACCTCATTTGTACATCCATTCAATACATCAAACTTCATACATTCCATAACATAAGCTAATTTCTTGATACCTTCTGATTGTCATGATTCCTTACTATGGAATCCTGCAATTTGTGGTTCAGTGAGGTCCTTAGAATTCCTTCTGGAAAGCTGTAGGGTCCTCCCCTGTGCTATAGAATTCCTGAGCATAAAATTATAAGTACTTCACCAAACTATTGACTCTGTGGGATGAAGCCATGACAGTTGAAGTCATATCAAACTTCTGTAATTGTCAAATGTAGTTACACTATGAGTCTATGTGTCCTCATGGCTACAACATCTGCCCTATTTTTTCCTCTTGCCCACACTTATAAAGTTTTCTGTACCTAGTAGCCCAAGAAAAATATCTGGTTACTTTAGAAACTTCTGTGGCGTTTTGGTAGATACTAAAAAAAAAGTTAAATCTAAGGTTATCCCCAGATACAGTAGCCTCACTAAAATCAATCAGGCTTGTTAGTCACCACTGACAGGAGTATCATTTATTTCTGTGGATCTGCTCTAGGTGGGAATTAACATTGGATTTAGCTGTGGATTTTGAGTATTTTTTCCCTCTTCATAATTGTTTTTCCCATCATGTCCCAAGATGGAAGAGGTCGAGAGAGAGAGAGAAAAAGAGAGAGAGTCCAGTCTGCTATTTTCTTGTACTCAGTGGTGCATCAACATGTTCTTCAATCCACAATGCTACGTTGCTCCTGCTTTATCATGAAACTTCATAGCTATAGGCCAAGCCACAATAGTTCTTGTTACTCCCAGAGCAAGTCCTACTCCCAAAATGCAAGCAGAATATGAGTTGTGGAAAAGAAATGTAAAAGCACTAGCCTTGGGTGACTTTTATTATTATTATTGTATTAATCTGAAATGCTTCAGGAAACTAAGAACATAACCATCTGATTTTTTTTTAGCAAAAACAACAAAATAACAAAATTGCCCCCTTTTGTTGAAAAAAAGGAAAACAACCAAAAAAATAAGATTGTTTATGTGTTTTACTTTTAAGGACAGATTCTCATAAAACTCCATTTTTACACTGTACACAGAAATTCGATGAAATTCTGTTCTCTATTATATAAACGCTTAACTCACGGCAAGCTTTAGAATCAAAAAATAAATAGAAAAAAAAGAAAGACTTGGAAAATCAGTTAAAAATGAAACAGACTGCAGTTGCCTGCTGGATATTACACTGTCATATCTATCCTACCAAGAAAGAAAAAAAAAGCCATCAAACCAACAAAATGTATCTACGCATGAAGAGAGAAATCGAGTCCGTTTCAGATTGCCACAATCAGTTTTGTCTGCTCAGTGGATACATTTTGAAGCATCATTGTTGCAGGTAACATGGCACAGCTTGATATTTGTTTGAACTGACTACGCTTTAGTCCTTCTCAAATTGCTCAAATAAACAGGGAACAACAATCATGTGAATTCACTGCCATGTTAACTACATTCCAAATCCCATGGACAAATGGAACATCTGTGTCACATTTTCACATCCATCAAAAAGGATTAGATGACAGATGTGACATTAGCTACACCTTTGAAAAAAAATAGTAACCCGAACTTTTAATATACCCTTAAAAATAACATATATGTTGCTATTTTTTTCTCTTCACACCAGAGCGACTTCAAAAAACAATCCAAATGTATAGCACCAGGGTTCAGAGAAATTGAGCAGGCTGCGGTTGAAGAAATTTTGGATTCATTCAAAGACGGCTTCCCCAAATGATGAAATATTTGCATTTCATTCAGGCCAACTCCATGGGATTGGATGCTTGGCTTTACGCATTTATAGAGGATATAGTTCTACACATATATACATATATCACATATACATATATAAGTTTAGCTATATATGTATACATTCACACACATATATATATGTAGGCATTGTTTATTGCAAATGAAAAATAAAGAAAGAAAGCAAGTGAGAAAGAAGACTGACCTGGCTTACCTACACTCTGTTCACATTCAATGAGATCTTCATCATCGTTAGAGCATTCCGCTGAAGAAACAATGTCATCCGTTGTCTGTCATTTGTCAAGAGAACAAAAAAAAAGAAGAGCAACGGTGATCAGATAAAGGGTGGGACATTAAAAATAGAACAAACTGTGTGCAAGGTCATAATCAAAATAAATTGTGGTGTTCACAAAGGCAACAGTGGAAGATCATCACCATAATCTCCCTGCCAGACTCTCCAGCCAGTATAGCCAGTGGACTGCATCTTCAACAATCCACCATCCACTATGGGGAGATGATGATGATGATGATCATCATCATCATCATCATCATCATTCTCCTCCTCCTCCTCCTCCTCCTCCTCCTCCTCCTCCTCCTCTTCCCCTGGAGTTTCTGGGAACTGTAGCTCAAAAAACTAAATTTTCCAAGTTTTCAAGTGCTACCCTAATCAAGTATGAGCATCAGAATGAAAGAGGAATTGTTCTGGATCACACCAAAAGCTAATCTAACATCTTGTCCTATCAGTGACCAATGAGAAGTAGAACATGAATACTAAAGCATCTTCCCACATCAGTAGCTGATAGTCAGGGGCATGCTTCCACTGATATTAAAAGTAATATATCACCATTACTCGATTAATATGCTTCATTGGATGGTCTAGGGCAATTGGGGATAACTTGTGGCTCTCCAAACTTTATGTTACTGGCTATGTTAGGTGGAACAGTTCTTAGCTTTTAGTATTATAAAAGGGAAAATCCTTATACATCCAACCATATTTGTACTGCTGAATTACAACTGAAACAACTTTTTGCTTCTTTGAAAGAATTCTCATCTTTACCCGTTATTTCGGGGGCAGATACAACACAAACTTACCAGAATTTCTTTATTAAACAGGGTGGAAAGAAATTTAGAATGTTTGCAAGTGAGAGAGACAGATTCATCTATCCTTACACATTCCCACTGCATCGAAATACAGTTCTAAGAAAACTCAGACAAGTTACTTTCGTGGACTATAAGTCCCAGAATCCTTCATCCAGCATAGCCACCAACTATGCTGACTGCAGTAGTTCCAAACAGTACTTTTCCCACACAGTGGGCCCTCAGTATCTGCTGTTGTTTGGTTCCAGGAACCTGAGTTGATACCAAAATTGGCAGATGCTCAAGTCCCATATACTATACCATAGTATATAGTAAAATGGCATCCCTTTTGTAAAACGGCGAGCAACTCAAATGAGTGCTGGAGAGAGCCTGAGGTTCTGTGCAATGGTGAGAGGCTACAGTAGGGTATGCCTACACATCAGCAGAGTACTTGGGGTGTGACAATATCAAGATTTGCTTTTTGAATTTTTAAAAAAATATTTTCGAGCCGTGCTTTGTTGAATGCATGGATGCAGTACCTGTGGATATGGAGAGGGGACTGTACCCTGCCTCTAAATAATACGGTTGCAATATTATGCTGAGGACAGAGACGCAAACAATGGCTGGCATCCTCTTAGTCAGTTACAAAGTTGCAACTTAAGCCATTTCCGCACTAGACGGTGATAGCGCTATGATTCCACTTTCAACATCCTATGGAATCCTGGGGAGGCTGGCCCCTCCCGAAACTGCAAACTCCAGGATTCCATGGGATGTTGAAAGTGGAATCATAGCACTATCACCGTCTAGTGCGGAAACGATCTTAGAGTTATGACTGTGTAACGGTTTCCTATTCACAGTTATGATCATGGTACCATTGTCACAATCATAAACGTCCCTGAAATGTGCCTTAAAAATCAGTTAGCTCTCCTAAATCATGGAGTTCTGCAGTCCTGAAGAGAGGGATGCTAAAGGATGATGTGTCCAGCCCTTCCTGCCAGGGAGCAACAATGGGAGGAGCAAAAGGAGGGAGCTCCGTAGAGTCCTGGTCATAACTCTTTGTTGCACTGTCACTTGCTGGCAGGAAAAGGCTGGTCACACCATCCTGCAGCATCCTGCTTGCCAATACTGCAGAACTCTGTCCCTTAGGATGGCTTCCTTTTAAGCTGGTTTTCAAGGATCAGATGAAGAGAGGAAGTGTTGCTATGATATTGTAGCTATGTCTCTGATGTAGGATCTTGGCCGGTATTTGCAACCTTTGTCCTTCTTGAAGAGAAAGGGTATCCTAACATAGGCCCTTTTCACACAAGGCTGATACAACACAATAGCATTGTATTGTTGCTTTTACATCAGCATGTTAAACTGGTTTGACATTGTTCTGTCCTCCGTGGTTCTGCACAAGTTGAGGTCTTAGCGCAGTTAACATCGAAGTTAAACCAATGTATTGTAAAAACAAGAAAACTCTGATGTAAACAACCCAAACTGTTTCTGCTGCATTTTTTCCTATGTGCAGAAGTGTTAGATCGATTCACACACTTGCGCTAAAGCGTAGCAACGGTTTCTACAACTTTTTTTAAAAAATTGACCAATCAGCGGCGGTGGGGTGGAGCGAGAGAGAGGAATAGGAGTTCCATCAGAATTTATTATGCAGAAGCTACCAGAGGGCATGCAGAGTTACCAGAAGCTACCAGAGGGTGTGCAGATAGGAATCGGGGTAAGTCGGAGTAAAAAACACCGTTCATGACATGCAGTGAAACGCTCCTCCACTCTAGTGTGGAAATGGCCATGTTGTCAGCCACTCTGAGGGATTCTAGAGGGCATTTCATGTTTGGTTGTTGTTGTTGTTTTGTGGTCATTTTGTAGGATTTTTTTGTGCCAAAATTGTTTTTTATACAATGGTTTTATTTGCAAAAAAGATTCAGAACAACCCCCCCACTGTGAAATATCATTGGAAAATGCCCTAAATTCTCACAATCTTGCCCAGTGTGTGTGTGTGTATGTGTGGGTACTTTTGAAATTACTTGTACATGAGAACAAAATAGCAAAGATTTACATCCCTAACTAAGGATACCATTTCCCCAGTGGCCAGAATGAATCATTTGCACAGCTAATCCTTCTGGACAGATTTTTAAAAGGTGAACACCGCAGATATAACACACTTAAATGTGCAAGACAGAAAATTCCTTCCCAATACACTTGTTGTTGTTGTTGTTGTTGTTGCTGTTGTTGTTGCTGCTGCTGCTGCTGCTGCTGTTGTGTGCCTTCAAGTCATTTTCCACATTTAGTAACCTTAGGGCAAATCTATTATGGGGCTTTCTGGGACTGAGAGCATGTGATGCACCCAAGGTCACCTAGTGGGTTCCCATGGCTCAGTGGCTCTCCAGGGTCATAGCCCAATGCCCAAACCATTACACTATGATGGCTGTTCTTACATACAGCAAAATACTCAGCCCTACTAAATGCAGCAGGATGGATTTCGTTGGCACATTAATGCAATAGCTGGAGTAAAGCAGCTGGGGTAAAAAACTGGCTCCAAAAGGCTAAGGCCACATCAAGAGCATCCCTGGATCCAGCACATGTTCCTTGCACTTTCCAGCTGGTAATTTTTTTCCCGTCTCTCCCTCTTTTTCTGATGGCTGTTCTAATTAACGAGCAGCATGTACCGCAGTGTGTTAAGGAGAAGTGTAATGGCTTCTCTCCCCAGCAGCAACTCCTTCATGTAATTGCTGCAATTAGTAGAATTACTAATGGAGACCATTAGGAAGTTTCTCTGGAAGCCTCTGGACACACACTGTATGGCTCAGGCACAAGAGTACAAAATTACCCTGCCCTCAGCGACATGAGTTCAACAGAAGCCTGACACTAAATTCTTTTTTTGCTTTGCTATTTCTTTCTTGTATGCATAAAGGGTGCTGCTCATATAGAGCTGTGGGTCTAAGTAATAAGAATTCCTGAATCATATGCTGCAGAGAATCCATCTTGATGGGCTGGATGGAGCTGCCAGGTTTGCTCTTTACCCAACAATTTTTAGAAGCTGCTTACATTGATTCTCAGACTTTTGGGTTCAATGCAAGAGGATACCTTCTCCATCTATCCTTCACTGTGGGTTTTAAATTTTCTGGTTACTGGGATGAAAAGCAACTGACTTACAGCTAAGAAATGAGTGTGAGGATTTTGCTTCAGTGGACTCTTTATGCCAGCCACTCTACCCCTTGTTCTACACTGCCAGGACTGAAATGGAAATGTTAAAATAACTAAATTGTACATCAAGAAAGGGACACTTTTCAAAGATGTGCAAATGCACAGCATGAGAATTAACTGACAACACTTCAGTTCCCATCAGCTCAGCCAGCATGAGCAATGACTAAGGATCATGGGAGTTGGAGACAAACAATATCTAGCCTGCCATACATCTCCTGCCTCTGCTGTAGACCAATAAGACTTTTGCCTACAACACCTGCCTTGATCAGAAAGAACTATGCAGGTGAGTGGATGTAAGAAATGTGGTCCTTATACATGCCATTACAAAGTTACTATGCCACCAGAGAGGCAGCTTAAGAGATTCTGGGGCCTTAAGTCACTGCTGAATGGTGGCTGCCATGTCAATAGGACAGTGATACTGAACCCTATCCCTGAAATAAGTGCAATGTCTTAGATATCTCCTTTAAAGTTTTAATTGAAATTTGAATTAACAGCCCCTGACTGGCTACAGTAGGGTATGCCTACACATCAGCACTGACTCACTGCCTAAAGCTATGTCAGTTTTAAGAGGCACCAAAATCATTGCTGTGGGAGAGGGGAATTGTATTTAGAGGCTGCCCATTAAACTAGGTTGGATCTGGCTTCAACTGTTCATAAGTCTAGCTCTGGCCATCACTCACCATTCCTTCTTCAAGAAAGAAATTGTGACGGGTGGCAACAAGAGATGCATCGAGCTATTTCTTGTACAGTATACTCTCCACATATGAAATTTGGGGCCTCTGGGGCCAACTAGCATTAAACTGTGGGCAAGATGACAAAAGGTATTAATGAGAAAGGAAGCACAAGCTGGGAGAGGCAGCAGCAGTTTGTTTTTCTCTGAGTCTGCTGAGAAGGGCAAGATTCCATGCCTTTTTCTCCTCTCCCCCACAACTACTGAGTTAACTACTTTTTCACTTCGAGCTCAGTTTGTATCAATTGAAGTAAGCTAAGGACAAAAGGGAAAAGTAGGAGGAGAGAGAGAAACTGGGACATTTTTTAAAAGCAGCTGAAAAAGTGGGATGATAGAGAATTAATTGGGACTGTTGCTGCCAAAGAAGGACAATTGAAGATATGGTACAATCAAGTGTGAAGGATTTTTGATGACAACTTTTTAATAAGAAAATTCAAATAACTGGTCAGAGCTTAAACAAAGATATCAAAGCCACCTCCCTCCCTTCGTTGATGACCACTCAATTTTATGTTCAGGTTGTTTTTTTTTTGCACAGGACATTTCTATAATGTAATTCTCCACATGCAATCCTTAGTGCATCTTTGGTGCACTCTAGTGGTGCACTTTTAAAGAAAAATAAATAGCTTTCCTAAGTGTTCTTGCACACCATTTAGGAATGTCAGTCATGACCCGGTTTCTCCTTGCACCCCCCGGTTTCTCCTTGCACCCCTGAGAACATGCCAAAGAAAGGATTGACTATTACAGTGACAAGTTAAACTATTATGAGACCAAATTTGTACATTTCTGCAAATATGCAAAAGTTAAAGCGACCTTGCTACAGAAGTCCTAAATGGTCAAAGCATGAGATGCATGGTTTACAACTTTGTGAGCAGTCAGTCCATGCAGTTTTGCTCACTGTGTGTGTGTGTGTGTTTGTATGTGTGCACCTAAGTTCACAGAGGAAAAATGTGCAAGAAGTATTTTTGAAAAAAAATGTGCAAAACATATGGAAAAACTTGCTTGACATTACACTGTTGTGATGGAGGTGAGAATTCCCAAAGCAAGTGGAGAATCCTCAACAGGCTGTATTTTATTGGCTCATTCTCTTTTATGTGAAGATCAGGCCATTAGCTATGGGACCAGGTGGATCTGAAACCTGGGTACAAATCCCAGTTTGAATGGGGTTGCTTCTGCCCAGTCTGGGACGGGATGAATGATCCTAACTGTTATTTGACCTCCTTGCTCCATTTCCATTCAAGCCAGCCTTCCCACTCTAGTTCTCAAATGGTGATAGACTTACTTTAACTCTCCTGCCCTCCAGCCACACTACACAATTATAGCAGCTTGATACGATTTTATGGTTCCATCTTACAGAATCCAAGTATTTATATTTTTGTGAGGTACTGAAAATCCCCTGTCAGAGAGCCCCAATCCTGTAATTCAAGGGAGTGTAATGAATTTTAAAACCACACCAAACTTACTAAGCAGAGGGTCAGAACTTGTTTTCAACAAGCTAGTTATTCTATAATGTGTTTGTTACTCTGCAATAAAGTAGTAAAAAAATTCTTTCATTTACAAAAGATGACGAGAGATAGAAGCAAAATATATTTACTTCGCTTGTATATCAGCTAGAGAAAATATAGCATCGATACAAAATATATTTCACTGTGTCCTATTATAAAATATGTATTTAATTTTTTTTTCAAATCTCCGGAGTGGAATTGCTTAGCCTACTATTAATGGCCACAAAACTGAAGGGAGGTATTATAATAACTTTCAATAAAATATCTCCCCAGACAGAAGACTCTTTGTTTGTCCTCTGAAAGAACTTTTATTGCATTTATATTATTATTAATATTATTGTCCCTCTGCTTCATGAAGGTGTTTATTGAAATTGCCTTCGTATCAAAGAGCAGAACAATAGAAAAAAGCTCCAAAGTCTGCATCTAACCTTGAGGATTTATGAGCATATTTACCTTCAAATTTCCCCACTTTCACAAAACTGCCTCTAATGAATTATTGTTCTGTAATCACCACCTTCTAATTATTCACTCCAAGGAGTTCATCAATCTTGTGTTTGGTGAGGGACCTACATCTGTGTTCATTACAATACATCACAGGCACTAAAGGAAGATTCTAGATAGTATGGCAAAAGGTGGTCAGGACAACCACTTTCCTTCTTCTCCTCTCCAAGAGCCTGAAGTTAGAATTTATGCTCCAAAACCATATCCTTTGACCCACTGTTCCACATAAAATGCCCAGCTCTGAAATCTTCCACGGAAAACAATCCCTTTAGACTACCTCATTCACTCACTGTGATAGGCATTAAGCACAAGATAAAATAAACCCCACCATGGAACAGCTTTATGAAATTATAAATAACCCACCCAGTGAATGATGGAGTTCTCATTCTTAGTGAGAATGAAAAGAGAGAGACCTATAAATATCTTCCCTTCCAAAGTCCAGCAGGCAAAATTGTGTTTTTTTTTTTTATTATTTGTAATATGTTTTAAATGGCTTATATTCTCTTAGGTATCTAGAGATTTGTTTTCTCTAAATCACTGTACACATCCAATTCCTGCTCCATTTCACCATCTAAATTGCCCCACTGGAGTGCTTTCTGATGAAGGGATAGTGGGTTCCCATTCTAATCCTTCTAAGAATCCACATTTCACTGACCTGTATGGACACTGAGGTTATCATGAGATGTCTTTCTGCTCCCACAGAATTAGGTATCGTGAATGACTAACAAAGAGAAGGTCCTTTCAGTGGTGGCATTCCATCTGTGGAATGTTGCATAGAGGCTGGGTGTTAGGACATTTTGATGCCACACTAAGACCCTTTCCACAACTCACCCATTTTCGGCACTGGGGTGCAGTGCTCACATGAGCAGCCTCTGGAGAGATGCTCTCACTTCCCTGCTTCTTTGGCTCCACACAAGCTTCCTGCTTGCTCAAGAGCCCCACCTCTTCTTTTCGCAGTGCAGCCTGGGACCTTCCTAGGCTGCATTGAGACAGGAAGCGCAACCGGCCTGGCTCCCAAGGCTCTGCATGCAAGGTAAGTGTGTGCGGGGCCCTAGAGTGATGTGCAATTGTGCAGCATTTTCGGCTTCAAGCCAAAAGTGAAAAAATTCATGCGCAGTCCGTGTCAGGTCCTGGACTGTCGCACAAATGTGAGTGCATCGTGTGGACCGCTCCTCACATTTGCACAACACTCAAGGGGCCCTTTCACATTGAAAATGCTGTCCAAAAAGGGACTAAGACCCTTCTATTTCCCAGGAATCTTAGAGCTGTTTGTAGTGGCTTTAGATCTTCCCAGTTTTAAAATCCTTGACACAACTCTTTTTATCTTGTTTTCATCTGATTTGTTCTATTAATGCATTATTGTTTTATGTTTTTAATTTGTACATCCCCCAGAGAACTTCAGTTATTGGGTTGTTTAAAAATGCAAGATATAAAATAAAATAATGCAGAAACTGCCCAAGAACTTCCTCACAGAGAAGGGATCACACCATGTTTCACCAGAGCTTTCTAGACGAAACTTTCTAGAGCTTTCTAGGTGAAGTTTCCTAGTGCTTTCTAACTGCTTTGGAATGCGTTACAGTAATCCAATTATGAGGTAACTAGGTTAGACATCTCTAGGAATGAGTGAATGCGGCATACTAGCTTCAACTGTGTAAATGTTCCCCCTCTCTCATTCACTGAAGAAACCTGAGGTTTATTCCCACCACACAATCACAGCTCTATATTTCACTTGCATGAAGCCATGGCAACATCTTACAGAATCCTGGGGTTTATAGTTTGGTGAGGCGGTAGAGCTATCTGGCTAAGAATTCTAAATATTCTAAACACCCTTCCTACAATTACATATAGCAGGATTCCATGGTATGTTGCCATGACAGTCAAAGCTGAATATAGCACTATAACCATGTAGTCTAGGGCTACATTCAGGAGTACATCCAACTTGCAAACTTGAATCTTCAGATGGCCTATAACCACATTCAGGATGAATCCCTGTTCTCTGCTCTGACAGAGATGGGCAAAAAGCACTTGAGGAATTTAAATGTTCTTATGCAACATTATCTTTGCTTCTCTCAGAATTCTCTATGCAAGAATTTTTTCCCTGCAGTATATGACATTTAATGACAACTCTGCTCCACTTCATTTCCATACTACAATGCTATCCTTTAGTCTTATTTAATTTAAGTTTTCTCCTTCTCTGTCCCATTTTCTCTTCTCTGTGCTATAGCACATCCTATTTATTTATTTATTTATTTATTACTTACAAAGCATGAACTATCAAGGGTGCTATGAGTTACAGGAGGATGTTACTGCTGTCTGTTACAATAATTTGCAACATTCTTCACCATTGCCTAAACTGGGTAGGGCTGATGGGACAAGCAATCCAAAAACACTGGGAGGGCCACATGATCCTCACTTCCCTTCTATAGTCAGGCTATTCTCCCTTCAAGGTCTATGGGAAAGGTAAGGAACAGGTATACTTTATCGGACTCTGGCAATGTAAGGGTTGAGAGCAAAGCCCTGTTGCAAAGATGAAAAAAAACAAGGCCTGTATTTTGCTTGAGGATATTTATACATTTTATTTCCCATTATCTGTGTATCTGTTTTCTAGAGCATGTGAGATCTTCTGGAGCCAGTCAGAAGCCATATTACAGCAGTGCAATGATGCCTGGGTAATTATGAACATTGTAATCCATGTGTACATGACCACAGTTGAAAACAAGATGCTGGACTGAGAGACCTCTGGTCTGGTCCAGATAACCAATTCTCATGATAGAAAAAGAGAACCATCCCAGGAACCAGCTTAAGGTACAATGAGCCCTTAAATGATGTTAATTTTTAGAAGTCTCAAAGTCTTACCAAAAAATTAAAAATATAGATAAAAATACACTCAACAGCTACCTAACACTAGTGGAAGCAACTGTGCCCATGGGGCAGTGAATTTGTTCTGAGTTTTTATTCAAATTTTGGAAGAGCTATCCATGGTACTGAACCCTACTGCCAAAATAGATTCAGTACCTTGGATTTCTCCAGGGCAGATTAACCACCTTGCTCACAAGGGAGCAGCCAGCATCCAATATTAAAACTGGAAACTTAGGTGTTTTGTTTAAAAAAAGAAAGAAAAGGAGGCCCCTCACAATCTTAGACCCTAATCTTTAGTTATTTCACTTGCTCCTAAATCTTGCACTGACCCTTTCCTCATTTCTCTATCCCCATAAAAAAAAAACTGCTACGGAGAGAGCTCTTGCCATCCAGATTTCACTTAACAAAAGAAACTGCAAGAGGTCTCATCATAGGAACACATTCTTTCTTATAAACCCTAGATTCTGATTAACTGGGAGCCAGTTATTAAGCAGCATGACCTTTATTCTCCACATCAACCAGAGTTAACAACAACAAAGAAACCAAACCTCCTTTCTCAGAAAACCTCCCACCCCTTACATTTCCTGCATATGTGATCACTGTTGGACATAAAAGTGGAAGCCATGCTCACTGCCAAATTATATCATTAAGTAGGGTGCACAATGGGGCTACCCACTGTAACAAAATCAGCCACTCAATCATTACCGCAGCAGACGGGAGATGAAATAACTAGCCATACAAGTTAAAAATGGGGACGTAAATCAGCCTTCATTTCTGCACTCTGTCTGGGTGTATCAAGTAAATCGTGAAATTAGCCTTTGGGAAACACAATTGCTCCACAGAATCAGTAGTTCATTGCTGCTGTTCACATAAAAGCCCCTGGCTTCCACAACACATTCTGTGTCAAGTATAGGAGAATTTTCATCTGGGCCTTAACAATGTCTTTAAAAAACACAGAAATGTGAGGTGGAGAAGGGGAGAAAGTCAGGCTTTTGGCTCTTCCCTCTCTCCCTTTCCACACCTCATTCTGATTTTAGGAGGAAGGGCAAAGGAATCTAAATAGGCAAGGGGGTGCAAAAAGACAGGGAAGAAAAAGAAGGGGAGGATTAATTTGTCTGTTGTTCAAGGTGCCCTGACAGAGGAAAGAGGAGTATTGAACCACAGCAGCTTAAACTAAACTTCAATGTACCTTCCCAAAAGCAGGAGGAATGTAATGCTACGTGGTGTTCCGCTGATAAGCAAATCCCTCTAAATCCTTTCCATTTATTTCTTGGCCTGGAGAAATTACATATTATTTAGGAGCTAAATAAATAAATAAAACAAGCATCTCGGGGAATCTAGATTGCTTGTTTATTGATTATGCACGCACATTCCTGTTTTGCCTCTAATGCACAGACAGACAGGAAGGCACATGCGCGTGCACGCGTGCATACTCACACCCCTTACAGACACACAAGACTTTCAGCTTTCCTTCTTTTCTAGGCCATTTCCACACTAGACTGCTATAGTGCTATGATTCCACTTTCCCACAGTTTAGGGAGGGGCCTTCGAGGATTCCATGGGATGTTGAAAGTGGAATAATAGCACTATAACAGTCTAGTGCAGAAATGGCCCTAGAGATAATACGTAGAAGTTCCCGGTGTGATTCAGAGCTGGATTGTGTAACACCTAGAAAGGGGAAACATGCAGCACAGCTGACTTGCTCTCTTTCTTCTCCCAATTGCCCTGACTGATCAAATGGGTGAACTGGATTTTTGTGAGCTCATCTGTCTCAGTGCAATTGATAGCCTTTTATCCCATGTGGCTGTTCACTAAGGGAAGCATGAAAAGTTATTTACAAGTCTGTTGTAAGCCATATTTAGGGACTCATCAGGCACCAATATGGAATACACTATTATGCAGTACTGGAGTGGGCTGCATGCACTTCTTGCACCCAACTTTTAGGGCCCCTGAGTCCCTCAACCACCATTTTTAAAAAGAACCAGCATGATTTTCACGTGATTTTCAACCCAAAAACACAGAGAAAGCCCCTCTCCAAATGTGCAAACCTGTACAAAAGCGCACAAATGTACCAAATCTAGACCTCAGTCAGACTAGACTGACATAATTGCTATAAAAATCACATAGAGGAAAACTCCATATTTGTTATATCAGGCTCCTCAGATGAAAGACAGAGAATGGAGAGGGAGATGTCCATCCAGGTTGGGAGATTCTGGGATTTATAGGACAAAAAAGTGACTTTTCCAAGCAGAGGGAGAGGGGGAAAATTCTGAAGTAAGACTTGGATACCTGTATCATTACTAGCACCACCCTGTGTATTTACTAGCAACACAAATGGAGACATACTCTCTGGCTAAAAAGGCAATTCAGGAGTTTCAGGTCCTGTGACCCTGAGATTGCTCTTTATCCCAGATCCTTAAAATCTTCAAATATGAAAAAGGCAAAGTCCCAGCACTTGAGCCTTAGTCACTTAGCAAAGGATGGCCTGGATTTCCAAAAGCCGAAGGCTCAGCTGGCCAAAGAAGCATCAGCTGCCCTTTCTGAACTCAGCCCCCAGCAAGAGAAAACAGCCTCTCTGCTTGTTGTGTCAGCCCTTCACTTAATAACTGTGTCAGAAGAATATTTTTCATTTACAATCTGCTTCTTTGCTGGAAATCAATATGTCGTTTTGCTGGCATGTTTTGCTTCAGTCTCCTGGACATCTTTATTTAACTTGTCTTTTCTCTCTTCAAGGGAGGGAGCTGCGTTTGATTTTCTTCTGTTATTGATTAGATCATTCAGAGAGAGAAATAAATAACTAGGTACAGCACAGTGGCTCTAACAGCAATCTTTTAAAGCTCAGGAGCTCTGTGACGTGTTGCCTCTTCTTCTAAAGGGTGAATTAAAAGGAAACAAAATTTATACATTTAGATTATCATGCATTAAGGGAAGCACATATGCAATCCAACCTGCGTTCCCATCCCATGTCTACATTAATTACTCTTGTGCCATTTTTTTCAATAACCTGATGGTTCTATCCTTCCACCACCATTCCACCTCCTGTAGCTGAGCTGTGATTACAGGGCTAAACATAATATGCCCTGTCTTAGTAATAACATTTGAAAGGCCTCCAGGGCAGACAGACAGTGGCTGCATACGGATGATTTAATAAGCTGAGATAGGAATGAGCCTTGTGCCTACACATGCACCATTTTTCCCCTCCCTTCTTGGCATGTCTGCATGCAATGAAGAATTAACTGTAGCTTGAACATGTGTGTGTGTGTGTGTGTGTGCCTTCAAGTTGCTTGCTGACTTATGGAGACCCCATAAATTTTCATAGGGTCTTCCTAGGTAAGGGATACACGGGGGTGGTTTTGCCATTTCCTTCTTCTGAAATATTGTTGACAGTGCCTGGTATTCTTTGGTGGTCTCCCATCCAAGCATTAACCAGGACTGACCTTGCTTAACTTCAAAGACCAGATGGAATCTGGTGCATTTAGGGTAGGTATTTAGGTTGACTTAACTATAGCATAACCTCTCCATAGCATATCCTCCAACATATCACAGATGGAAACAGGCACATGTGTGGCCAAGCAATATGAAAGCATGGTCAAGATGGCACAAGTTATTAATGAGGAAAAACACACAGACCAGGGTAGGCTGCAGCTGTTCACTTTTGCATGAGTGTACTGGGATGGACAAGCTTGTTCTGACTCCTTTCCACCCCCACTCCACTGAATGTGAATAACTTCTGCTTTTTGAGCTCAGTTTGGAGCGACTGAAGTACTCTGAGGAGAAAGGGGGCAAGTGCGTAAAAAAGAGAGAGCAACTGGGGTATTTTAAGATTAATCAAGACTCTTCTTGCAAAACTGGGACAATTGAAGGGTATATGATAATTTTCTGATATGTCTGAAGCAGGAAACCTTGGCCTAAATCCTAGCGTCCCAACTAGTGTAGGAAATAGGAAAAACAGGAAGAAAAAATCCACCCTAAACTCCAGCCCACTTGAACCTTTCCTCTTCCCATCTAGACTTCTACTATCACTAACTGATCCTGGAAGATTCTGACAATATCTTCCCACTATGTGGCAAATTCTGGGTGGCCCAGAGAATCTGGCCCAGTCCTACAATGAGAACATCTATCCATTTACATTGTTGGTATAGAACTGAGTTCAAAAAACTTTTCTACATAACTAAGCTCCATGAAAGTAAAAGCCCAACACAGCAAGGAGAGAACTAGTCCAGAGTCATTCTTCTTGGTCTGATTTCTTCTTACAGAGAAATTTTATGTTGGGGAGTATTCAGAAATGTAATACGCAGTCCAACAGTCTAAAACTATTGAGTCCATTCTATTGCCTCTGTGTTCTACCAACTCTTTCAGCCAAAAGTATAGAGCAAGCTTTAGGCTTGGTAAATTTGCAAATTACTCAGGCTTACCTTAGAGTTCCCTGAATACACACATCTCACATACATTAATGAATACTAATGGAACCCTATGGTTTCAAAATTACATTGTGAAATATGTCAGAAGGACTTTGTTAACAGAGAGGTGCACGACCTCTTTCAGCAGTGGCTACATTTCACATTCTGTGAAGTGATCTCTCACATGTGCCTAGCACTTTTGCCTGCCACTAGATATATAGTTTCCAACATTAATGGCCATTATTCAGAATTATCTAGGATTGCCATATGGAAATTTTCATAGGCTGGAGAACTGGGGAAGAAATCTCCACAATGGGAAAATGCTACTGATTTCCAAGACTGTTTTATTTAAAGCTTACATGGTATTTATAAAGCAATAGAAGACCATTAGCTTTTAATAAAACACACCATAAACTGCCTTTTTTAAAAATATAGTGTTTAGAAGTACCTTGGAATCCAATAGGATAAACATCTCGCCATGAATATTCACCATAATGCACTAAGCTGTTTCTTTTTCCAGACTTAAATCTTAAGTAGAATAATGTGCTGTTAGCACAGTTGATCATTCCTTTCTTGCACTTCATTTGCTTTCTCTGCACACATTAACTCACTCATGGGAAATGGTGTTTAAATACCTGTACTTTGAGGGCAGACATATTAGCATCCAGGGTGGGTCTCCAAACACCTTTAAATGCAGAATAAATCCTTCTTAAGTATCTTTGTATGCCAGAGGCACATTTACATGTAAAGCTAGTCTCTTAATATCTTTACAGATCACATCCTCATCAACATATAAAACATATGCACATGTGCACACACACACAGAGAAAGAGAGGAGTGAGGGAAAGAAGGAGGGAGAGCACAAAAAGAAAATCAAAATAGAAAACCAAGTTAATTATTAGGGCCAATCAAAATGCTCAAAAGTGTGAGCAAGCTACCTCTCTATATCAGATTGGATCAGAGTTTGGGAATTTTACTTGTTTGGATGGTAATGCTGGCAGGGGGATTCTGGAAGCTACAGTCTGAGGCTGAGATCCTATTCCTCTTTTGCTGTGGTTGTGCCAAAGACAGAGGAAAAGATGCAAGAACTGAGAAGGAAAAGCCCTTAAGGATGGTAACCAAAAAGAGAAACAGGCAGCAGCAGTGACAATTGAAGGAGGTTCTGAGATTTGCAGTTTAGGGAAGGGAATTCAAAATTCTCAGCCAGAGAGCTCTTTGGCCTCCGTAAATTACAAACCTCAGAATTCCACAGGAGGTTGAAAGTGGAATAATGGCGCTGTAACAGTGTTGTGCGGAAAGGCCCTGAGCTGTCTGTTTCTTGAATGCCTGACTTGGGGAGGGAAGTGTCCTCAAAATCCAAGGATCTCTGGGAGGGGTGTTTTGGATAATCACCTGTGTAACAAGACAGATAACTGTTCTGAAGCCACACTTTGGTTCCATCCCAACTCCCTCTCCCCAAAACAACAACTTAAGGAGTAGGCAGCTCAAAGCTAGACACCTCCTAGCTCCATAGTCATTGTTGATGTCATCTGTGCATGCATGGAAAGTGTGGAATTGTTCAATGATTTTCTGTTGTAGGATCTCCATCAAATAATTTCTCCAAACCCTGGCCTAGATCTTAGAAAAGATTGTGTGGAGAGGGGGAAAGCAGATCTTTGTTAGAATCCTGTTGGTGACTTACATTGACATAAAGATAAAAAGATTCCTTATGGTGGCATAACTCACTTCTTTTTCTTTTTTTTGACCAGGTGATAGTAGCAGTAAAAGGACAGCATTACATTTCCCCCCTGCTTTTTACTGGCTTCTAGGAAGGCATCTTTATCTATAAACTGGGATGGCTTTCCCTACTATCCCCCCAGTTGTCATAGTGCTTGTGGCCATTTTTTTCCTCTAGTCCCACATTCTGCCTCTGCTGCTTCCTCATTTACCGGTACTATCAGCATAGTTATGCTGGCAAACAGGTCCTTGGTTTTAATGCTGAAAATATAAAGTTTGCCTGTTCACAGTCCTATGATGGGCTGTAGGAAGAAATACATATTTAAACGGATTAGATTAGGAACTCTTGACTACTGAGACAAAGGAACAGATAATGTCTGATTCCAACATTTCTGAAACTATAAATTTCAGCTAGTACTCAGATTTGTACAGATTTATCTAATAATCTTGTATTGAAACCTTTTTGTTTCAGCAAGCTTTTGGGGGAAAGGAACTTTCAGAATGTGCTGTGCTGATCACTTGTCGTCTTCTTCTTCATGTTCTTGCTTTTAGCTGCTTTTTTGTCTGCCTAATTACATTTTTTAATTTTTGCACATTATGAATTTGACAGCTATATCTGTTTTTAACTGTTCTAAGCCACCTTGAGTCCCAAGTGGGAAAAGGAGGGATATACATATAATACTAATGCTAATATTAATAATAGTTCAAACCTGATAAGGTCTAAAGTTGGCCCTGTCACACCAGCATACCCGCTCTTTGTCTGTTCTGAGATTTAATTCTCCAGTATTCCTCTTTCATAGTGTTATACATCTCTGTGGATTTTTTTTATTGCTATGTGGGGGTGCTCATACAGGCAAGACAGATCAATTTGGTTTGCAGGGGAAATTGACACACACATACAAATTATTGACAAACACATAAACTGAGGGGAAGAGAGAGGTGAGAGATATGGGATAATTCTAGGGGAACTAAAAAACTAAACAAATCACAATCTTTACTACACATATATCTTTTTTACACCTAGAAATTTCAGAGGGATTTCTGTAACATTAGTTGTTACAATATTTGAAGATGGGAATGTCAGTTACATCTGGGATTTAGCAAAAGTGTTCAATGTAGCTTCTATTGCTGTGAATGTTAAGATTTTAAGTTATTCTTTTTCTAGAGCTAAGAAGCAATTAAAAAGTTATGTTTGATTAATGATTTCCCTTTAAATGAATCAACTACATATAAATATATTCAGCTAATAGGCAGAAATCAATATATGTTTATTGTAGAGCTGGATACAGAATAGCTATCAAACATGGTCAGATTTTATTTTTCCTGCCCATTTTTTTCCTTGGAACTTTAAAAGAGATATACATAGTACTAAACTTATTTTTGTTTTTGAAGACAAGGTGAGCATTTTAGATAGCTCCTTTAAAGTTTGGGCTAAACCCCAGAGCAGATTCACCAATACGTTGATGTGGGAATCACCAGCTATCACTGATAACAGGTGAGAACAGCAGGTCCAAAGTATATACAAAGGTGTCCTTAAGGTGTAGCCCTGCTGATTAGAAGCAAGGGTGTAAGTCTTTACTAAGGCCTTTTCCACTCTACCCTCTGAACCCGCCGTAGGCACAGGAGAAGGATGGGACCGCAACAACACTTATGCACGATGTTGTCATGGTCCCGCCCTTCTCCCATCACCAGGTGGTGCGATCGTGCTGCAAATCATTTACAGATTTTCCCTATCAATGACTAGCAATTGAGCTGCCATCCTGCTGTGCACCCACACTTATCTTAGCTGCAGAGGCCTGGAAGCACAATGGCTGTGCTTCCTACTGCAGTGTAGCTGAGGACAATACCCGACTGTGCTTTGGCAGGAAGGGGGGGCATCGTGCTTCCTTCTGCAGCAAGCGAGCCGATGCAGAGAAGAGCGTTGGCATCTGCATTCCTATCCTGGCAGAGCTGCTGCTGGCACAATGCTGGGACAACCCTGGACCCAGGTAAGCTGAGGAAAGGGCCTAAGTTTCTTCTTGGAGGGAGCAATGAGTAATTTCAGGAATTTTCTTTCCACTGTGAGGAAGTCTTCCAAACCCACAGAAAGAAAAAAGCATTGTCTGCTTTAAAAAATAGTATTTCTATTCAAAAATATCAATTCCTGCACAAAAGATGCTGTTTTCTGTGCAGAAAATGCTGTTTTCTATGCAGATCTGCCATGGGTGAATTTAACACAGAATAAATCCTTTATTAACAGCAATTCATATTTCTGTGATGAAATGTTATTGCAGAAAATACTGTTTTCTGCCTATATATATATATAAATATGCTGCTTTCCTGTGCAAATTTTGTGCAAAATAAGCCCCAAACTGTGAAGACTCTCATTAGCTCAGGATTCTTCTCATCCATTGGCGGAGCTTGGAATGTGTGGAGGGGGGCAGGGCTATGGTGCAGGGGCATAGCCATGGTGCACGGGGGCATGGCCATGGCACGCAAGGCCATGGCCATGAGCTAGGATTCCCCAAAAACACTGCCACTGGGGCGAACCGACCCCATCGCCCCCCTGTCCCTACTGGACTGTTTTCATCAGGGTCTTTCAACACTTGACAAATAGTTTTCAACCATTTTTGAATATTTTTGAATATTCTTTCCATCCCTAATTAAAATTTGCTCATTGCATCTCAAACTGCATCCCTAATAAACCTACAACCAAACCCAGTACGTCTGCAGATGCTTGTGAACATTTCACCCTTTTAATTTATTTAAAATAATGAACTTTCTGGCTGCTTAATTTGCCCAAATTGGGATTTTGCAAGTATATCTGCTCCATTAAGAGAATACCCCGCATCACAATTGGAGATGAAAATGTGCTCTTTTAGTCAGTTCACTAAGCAAACAGGTCCTTTGTGCATTGTTGAAGAGTAAGAACGCAAAGAAATGCAACTTACTACGCTGCTGAATGGAGGATCTTGTGGCATAATTTCAAACAGTAGGCCCCCCAAATGGCCCAGGCAGTGTAGAGAATCTAGGAATTACATTTTGCCACTGGGCAAAGGAAAATCCCATGGACAGCTGGTCACCCTGAGCATTGATTGTATTGGACTCTCCTGTTGCCTCAGTGTAATCAGAGCGTTTGCCCCCTGGGATAGTTAACAAGGCGATTTTCCTTGCTTACTTATTTAGCTCCCCATTGAATTTTATTAGATGTAGTAAAGACAAATCAGTCCTTTTGTGTGTCTGCATTAATACAAGGAGGGGAGGCACTATAAAAGAAAGGAAATTGATTTTAACGGCCCAATAGATGCTCAGCTGGAATGCACTTTTCGAAGAGAGCATTAGACCAAAAGATGTTGAGGGGACCTTAACCACCATCTGGAACATGCTGAGCTCATCCAAGGACTTTTTTTTTTCAATATTTAAAAAGTAAATGCTCAAAATGTAACCAAGTGGAGAGACTTCGGAATTCTTTGGGGCCTGCTTCATTTTGCTGCTGGGTCCCTGTGTTGCTCCATCAAAACACTCTTTCCCATTTGTTATCTTGCCATTTGTTTTTCAGCAATATGCTGATTGGGTGACAGAATGCAGTGATCAGAGGAAAGGAAAGCTTCTGCCATATGGGGACAAATTATTCTGTTTTGCTAATATTGTTTTTAAATGCACCCATGTGATAACATCGTTTTGGCTGCTGCCAACGGTGATAGATAAGGTGTATGCATGGCGTAGCTCAGCAGTGACCGTTTACTGTGTTTCTAATCCTCACATGATTAAGGATCAGGGAAGGAACACCTGGCCACCACACAGATTCTACATAGGGATCCAATGCTGTTAATAACAAAAATAGAAACAGTTGGCCCTCCACATTTGCTAGAGTTAGGGACACAGGACCCCTGCAAAAACTGAAAGAAAAAACCACAAATATTAACATGTGTATCTGTGTGTGTCTGGGGGAAGGGGGGTGAGGCATGGCAAGGACAGTGGGCACCCAGGGTCCAAACCATGTCAAGGAAAGGGATAGATTGGCATGGTGGCCCTATACTTCCTCTCTCTTGTCCATCTCCTTCCTTGGATGTATGTAAGGCACTGGGAGATGGTTTGTGGTGCTGAGAAATAAGGCTGATCCATGCTCAGCTGGCCAGGAAGCATCTGGTGGAGGAGGAGGAGGAGGACCAGAGGCAGGTTTTTAAAAGCCTCATGGCCTGATCAGAGCCACTGAGAGAGAAGGTTCCCCTGGAAAAGAAGCACTTGAGGTGCGGGGAGCAGGGATTGCAGAAACTCACAAATAATCAAATCCATGAAAGTAAAATCTGCAGATACAGAAGGCTGACTGTAGTCCTCTGATGAATTCAGCACATAACTGATAGATATACACAACTCACTTGTTCTAACAACAGATCCACTGGTTGCCAGTATTTTTGCAGTGCTGATTATTATTTATGAAGCCCCACAAAACTCAGGTCCACCTTGGGCCTGAAGGACAGTTGGAGGGTATGCTATTATTCCTGTTTACAATTACGGATGTGAAACTTGTCTGACTATAAACTGCTTATGGCTGCCCAACAGTAGGAAGCACAGAAAGCTGCTTTATGGTACTGGATTAGAGGTTCATTTTACTCAGCACTGTTGATGGTCATTGGCAGTGATTCTCCAGTGCTTCAAAAAGAGATTGTTTTCTAGATGCAGCTGAGGATACCAAAGATAGATCCTGCAACCTCCCTCTCACAAAGTATGTGCTATACTACTAAGTTACCATGTCTCTCATGTTTTTTTATGTTTTATGATTTTAACTGGTTTTAGTTTTTTGATTGTTTAATCTCTTTCTAATTTTTATATTTTGTGAATTTTTGACTTTTTTATATATATATATCTCTTGTAAGCTGCTTTGGGTATCAAACTGGGAAAAATGAACAACAACAACATACAACTAGTATGAGAAGAAAGAGCTGCAAATGGGCTGAAAGGTATACATTCATTAAACCTTTCTTGGCTACAAGGGCCACCCCTTCATAGCACCTATCCATAAAAACCACAACAGCACATGATCCACTGTTTGTGTTAATGTTCCAGGCATATCTCTTTCTAATCAAGAATTAGATTGCAATACTGACTCATTTAGAATGCAATGGGGAATAGGGCCCTGCTCAAGATGAGCTTTTTATCCTCACTGCAATTCTAATTTATGTGGCTCTATTTTTAATTGAATAAGAGAGAAATGTACTTCACCTTTAACTGAATGTTTGGGAAACACTTAAAACTCACACTTCTAATGAAAATGAGTCAACCTGCTTGTTTTAAACAATACTGGGTTAATTAATAAAAGAGGCTCTTAGCTAATTGCTTCCAACACCAAGTGGCAGATCCAAACCTTAAGCAGATTAAATATTTGTGACATTTGTTCTCATAAAAGATCAGTCTGTTTCTGATCCCTGTCAATTTCATATATGTTCTAGAGTTATAAAGCATACTCACTTTTTTTTTCTTCTCAAGGAGAAAGGTTTAGTTTTCCACAGGTCAAAAATATCTTGATGAAAAACTGTCAGCTGCCTGAAGATTTTGCCTATGTATGAGATCCTAAATTTCCTGAAGGTACCAAATCCTGTCTTGAGCTTGGAAGCTAAGTAGCAGTAGCCAGATCACAGGGGCTGGCTCTGTATCTCCTTTTCATGGGTCATTTCCAGGTAGGAGATAAGGGTATAAATTCTCCAATTTTGGTGGTTCTATCTCTGGGCAAGAGGAAAGAGCTGTGTGAAAATCTCCAGCCGAGCTTTTACAGCTTTTACAGTAGCAATTTGGCTCATTTTCCAAGGCTTCATTGATTTATTGCTGCAACTTGTAAGGACTCTCCAGGAGGGACTCTCCAAGGGGTGAGGAGTGTCTATGGGTTTGTTTAACTATCTTCCTCCTTCCCTCCCAGCGCTTATGGTGTCTGGGCTCACCCTCTGCTCTGCTCTGCTCTGCATCTACCTTCTGGCTAAAAGCAAGTAGGCTCAGTTAAATGTTTCTTATCCCATTTCCATAAGTAGAGTGAGAAGCAACAACTCCCTCATTTCACCTTGATCCGGGAACTACCCCTTTGGTCACGTTTTCTGTCTTAATTTTCAAACAGGAAATATCGGTTCTCTGTGCATGTTTGAATGACAAGCTGTGAGCAACCGTGGTTAGTACTTAATAGATAATGCTTAATGATATCACCAGTGGCTGTCCATCAGTTTCAGGTTAGGGCCTGGACAGTCACCTAGGGCTGGGAGGGTGATGGGGGTGATTCACCCTGGGCAGCAATGTTTTTGGGGCAGCCAAGCCCATAGCCATGCCCCCGTGCACACTGGTCACGCCCCCATGCACCACAGACATGCCCTCATGTACTGTGGCCATGTCCCCATGCACAGTGATCGCCCCCCTCACACTGTAGCCTCACTCCCCTCCCGACCCCCCCTCCACACACTCCAAGCTCCACCACTGGCCTGGAAACCTCTGGACTTGGGATGAATACTAGGTGCTGTAGGCTATGGCCATTTCCACACTACACTATTATAGTGTTATTATTCCACTTTCAACATCCTGTGGAATTCTGGGGTTTGCAGTTTACTAAGGCCAAAGAGCTCTCTGGCTGAGAATTCTAAATGCCCCTCCCTAAACGGCAAACCCCAGGATTCCATAGGATGTTGAAAGTGGAATAATAGCACTATAACAGTGTAGTGTGGAAATGGCCTAAATTTCAGAGGAAGGGAGAGACAAGCCACCTCTGAATACTCCTTGGCTAAAGAAAACCTATAAAATTTATGTGGTCTCCATAAGTCCATGCACACAGATGAAATCAAAAGAGCCAGCCTTTTTTCTTGTCAGCAGCAACAGTTGCAAAAAACCATATTTGTATTGGTTGAACCTGACTGGAACAGACTTTGCTGGCTCTACTGCTGAACATTTTGTAAGCTAAAATCCCATTGATTCACTGGGTATAGTATAGCTGGGACTAACAATAGGATTCAGGCCATTCTGTAGGGAAAAAAGCATTTCTGCAAAAAAAGGGGGGGAAAGCCTTCACAACACGTCTGACCAAACACTCCACAATGTGAAAAACCATTGAGAGACATGTACTCTGTATAAAGGAGGACTTGTCTTTCTGTAGCTATGCACAACATATATTATCCTGACAGTGCTGTGTAACCATAAGGTACAGTCCAGGATGATGGAGTATGCAGAAGTGCATGGGACAGCTGTGGCTTCCAATGGCAGCATGTGCTGCATCCAATTTTCCTTTATAGAAGAGGCTTTGACTCATCCTGATTCCCCTTGCATCTCTTTTGATCTGGTGGCCCCGACCAAGCCTCCAGGTTAATACAGTTTCTCTGTCATTATTGGAAACAGAGAATTTTATAAATACTAGGGATTATTTCTGAACAAACAATGGGGCTTACAAGAAGAGCAGAACAATGAGATTATCATTGCCATACTGTTGCCACATGAGGCTAAACTGGAAACATACAATATAAGGAAAAACAGTACCATGTCCAGGTGTGATGGCTTTGCTAGCTTCCAACAGTGTTTTTCTTTTGCAAAGTGAATAGAATTGTACACTTCCTGGCTGAGACGCTTGCATAAAACCAAAAGCAATTTTCACTATAATTTGTCATCCATGGAAACTGAAGGCAGCCCAGTAGCCACAGTCTGGGGAAAAACTACAACCAGCTACTACAGAATCGATATGATCAGAGTTCAAAGGTGAATGTATCTTTAAAACAAAAAACAAAACCCATACAAATCATGGTAGATTCCTAACTTTTGCCCACTCACAATTTTCCATGTTGGGTTAGACCACATTTTACAAAGGAAAAGCTCCTTGTTTTGAATGCATCAGGATGACTACGCATCTCAGAACTCACAGAGAAAAACCAAACAAATAGGATGGCACTCTCTTCCACCTAAGTTTTCTACTTACGCACAATGTGCAAATGAGTGAAACAAACGCTAATATCTGACACCACAGAGTTGTCGACAGATGTCAGCTCATTAAGTTCCACTGGCTGGCTCCCTGCCACCTTGCCAACGTATTACATAAATTGCTTTTTATCTGGCATTCTCTTCCTGTGCTTCAAAGCAGCTTGGGTACAGGAGCTATATTTTTATCCCCTCCCTCAGCAATTTGGCTCGGTCTGCAAGGTGCCAATAGTTTGAACAAGATTCAGGATGTCGCTTCATTAGCTGGCTGCAATTGGAAAGGAATATCTGAAAGGGACATGTCTTAAATTCTGAAGCAAAGAAGAAAACCCAAGTGTGTGGAGAGGGGAGGGGAGGGGAGAATTGTGCAGTCCAGGGCACATGCAGAAGGAAGAGGAGTTTGACGGTGCAAAGTAAAGATGTGTATTTAGATTTGCCTTTTTTTCCTTCCCTAGTGGTCCTGTTATCCAACAGAACAATAACTGAAAAATTCAGAATAAATCTCCATGAATAAACACCACCTTCCATATTTTCTACACACTCTGTATGATCGTATATACCCGGGGTGGGCAATACATGGTCTATGGGTCACATGCAACCCTCCACCCATTTTTGCCACTCTTACAGCCTTTGAATATTCTTCCCACTTCTGAAAAAAAAATTAATTGGGGTAAAAAAAAACAAGCAGTATTGCTCTCCTAGAAACCTCCAAGAAACATCACTGTCCTTGAAAGAAAGGCTTATGATTTAGGCTTTGGGGGTGGAGGGAGTGCATCTTAAAGGTTTAAAAATTAGAAGTAAACTCTGCCAGGTTAACGCTCCCCCCGCATAGATATTCACATTTTGAGCCAGGTAGCTGCTTGAGGTGGAACTGGGGAGAAGGAACTGACTTTCCCCATACTCACCCAAAGTTCCCATCCCTAACCAAGTTGAAACAGAAGCCATTTCCACACCACGCTGCCATAGAGCTATCATTCCACCTCCAACATCCTGTGTAATCCAGGGGTTTGTAGTTCACTGAGGCCAAACAGCTCTCTGGATGAGAATTTTAAATGCCCCTCCCTAAACTGGAAATCCCTGGATCCCATAGGATGTTGAAAGTGGAATAATAGCACTGTAAGGGTGTAGTGAGGAAATGGCCAGAATGAGAGAGTTCACCCAGGGGTATTGTGTGGTATGACCTCTATATCTGAGTTACATAAATATGGGCACCCTCTATCAAGAAATCCCACTATTTTATTAATATATATTTAAAGGAAATCTCTGTAATTATTTCTCTACCTATTCTGGTCCCTCCAAATTCGTCTTGATTTTTTCTTTAGGCAAAATTCAACAGCTGGAGATGTGTCAATACCCCTTCAGGCATCTCATGAATCTTATCAGAATAATGTGAGCTTCCTCTCAGGTTAGAGCTATCCCTCTCAGGTGGTTTTGCTTGGAGAGGACCTTCTAAATTTGCTCTTGAACTCTGCCCTCATGGCACCCATTAATTGGGCAGTACATAAAATGCCATTGGCACTGCATAATAACCTGGTTATT
This sequence comes from Ctenosaura bakeri, assembly GCA_948474755.1. NCBI lineage: Eukaryota > Metazoa > Chordata > Lepidosauria > Squamata > Iguanidae > Ctenosaura > Ctenosaura bakeri. The sequence goes on along the minus strand of CAOLHI010003760.1, from coordinate 4,617 downwards.
AAGAGTTATGAAGAGAGTAGATTAATTACATGTCCTTGCTGGTTAGTTTCATCCATGTTTCAAAAACATGAACCCTTGAAAACTGCCACCTGTTTAAACATGAGACTTTGGATCTCTCAAACTCGGGCAGTTCGTTTCACCAAGAGCAAGATGCACAAGAGAACACAAAGATCTTCTCTCAACTCTACCACTCAGGCACTCATCCAAATATATGAAGAGCTATATGGGGGGAAGGAGAAGTGGGCAGTGTCTAAGCTTCCCTCTAGGTCTCTAAACACATGGAAAGAAAGTAGACCTTCATGTGTTGAGCAGAAAGATTAGAAGAAGGCACAAAAGTCTGCAGAATCAAATTCCAATGAACACAGTTATAGAGCTCCTTTTGACCAGGCACCCAGGTAAGATGTATCCACTCATGGGTGCTTTATAACCGTCTTCAGCTGAGTACAGGTACAGGGCACTTTTCAGACCTTTGAGCTCAATGCACGAAGGACAAATTTAATTTCTCAGTGGCATTCAAGGCAGGGTGTATGTGCTAATCATGTACTCCAGTTTTAGTCCTATGGCTTCACACCTAAACAGGGCTAATGAGTTCTCAAAACCAGTTTCTGAGTTCCTGAAATTAAGAAGCATATCTTCCTTTGTTTACATTAAAAAAATGTAAAGCTGTATAGTGTTCCTGCCCCCTCTGCCCCCAGGCACATCTGCTCTCAATCCAGGTTGTAAGACTACTCTCTAACCAGATTGTATAGTGGTTAACAGTAAGCTGCTTTTGTCTTTCCCACCCTCCAGCATTTCATTGATGACAACTAGGATGCTTGGGGCCAAACGATGTCAGAGTGTGGTCAATATGGCAAAAGTTATCGATGAAAAAGAATACACAAGTTAGGAGAGGTTGCAGCAGTTTGCTTTTGCTTGAGCCTACTGGGAAGTGGTAGATGCCATCCTATCCTCTCCTTTTCTGCCCCACTTGAGTTAACTGAGTGCAAGTTGGTTTTGCATTTTGAACTCAGTTTGCAGCAACTGGAGTAATCTAAGGATAAAGGGAGAAAGTGGGCTGAAGAGACAGAAACTGGGGCATTTTGAAAGCAGCTGATAGAGAATTAATTGGAATTGTCCCTGTGAAGTTGGGACAGTTGGAGGGTATGCTGGTGCTATCATCAGGTAGAATGAGGCTGTGAGTAAGGTACAAATAGTTAACATGTACTGCAATTTCACACAGAACATTAAAATGAATATAAAATGCATTTACTATTATGATAGCACAGATCTCTGTACAGGTATACGGGATAATAAAGTTTATGAGTTCCTGAGCATTACTTCTTTAACAGAAACTTTGGTACCAGAAGTAGAAATAACTTGGAAAGCACAGGCAGATGTTCCTAGGCCGCAAAAAGGAAGAGAAGTTCAACATGTTTCAGCAAACATTTTATCCAAAACTAGCAATATGCACATGTGAAATGAAACAACCAGGTCAGGTAAGCTTTTCATAAACCCTCCAAAATGTCTGAACCTGAATGCTTCTTCCAAAATGCACCCAAGTCTTACTATTTTCACTTTGGTGGTCAAACATATAGATCTACATTGTTGGGTTTTTTTAACCTGCCAGGAGTAGCTAGTAAGGAAGGCTTATCTGGTTTCCCCTTTTCTCTGTTTTGCTGTTAATGCATGCTTAGTAAGAGATTCTGGAGGCAGCTGCTGTATACCTTGACTGCTCTGAGCACACACAGCTACCGTGGGATCTGCCAGAGTTGAAATTTGTTCCTTCCTGGCTCAGGTTATATTGCCAATCTAACACTGAAACTTGTCATTTCTCCAGCCCTTCTCCACCTTCTATTCATTTGCTGATGCTGCTAAAACAAACAAAAAACAAAAACGAAACACCAGCAGCTAGACAAAGGACAAGGAAGAAAGCGAGAGGAGGAATAAAAAGATTTTGCAAAAAAGAGCTTCTTTGTTAGAAGCTTTGTTAATAAGACATACCTGTATTGTTCAGTATTCCATGTCTGACTGGCAACAAAATAGTGTAACATTTAAAAAATTGACTATGTATACTGCAATATGATTTAGGAACCAAACTGCATATTCTTTAGTAAAAATGTAATAGTTTCATGTACCCACAAAAAATTAAGTGTGCACCCCTGACACTAAATCTTAACTTCTAGACAAAGCTACTAGAACACTAAGGAAGGGAAATACGTATCTGAATTAAGAAACTTGTCTAGTATAGTGCAGCCTAACTTACCAATGCTGCAGTTTAATAACTGCACTACAATATTGCCTAAGAAGGAAATACACACACACACACTTGCCTGGGATTCCAGGAAAAACAATCTGGGGGTACAAAGAGAAAGACAGAGAGATTGAGAGAGAGCGAAAGCGAGCACAAGAATAAGAAGTGTGTGCATGTGTGCATATGTGTGTGTGAGAGAGAGAACAAAAATGTAATTGCCTGCCTATCAGCTCCGCTATCATAATTACTTTCAAACTCTGACATGGGTTGAATCAGATGAACAACCAAACCAATTTTGGTAGTTGGCAATCAGTGCATTCTTAGCTCATAAATTAAAATGTCACTGCTAGAGTGAGTACAAAGTGGTGCCTACTTGGCGGTTTCCAAGTACACTGCAAAGAGCTCCCTGTCCTTCCGTTCTTAGTTTCCTACGAGGGTCTTGCTGGTACATGTCCTTGTACACTGTAGAGCACAAAGACAGAGGCATGCTGCTAAGTACAGGCGGTGTAGAAGACAAGAGGCTGGTTAAGTGCTTGGTATCATGGCCTGACATCAAGTGGTTGTTGCCTATCTAGCATCCCTAGGTTGTTGCATTTCTCTACCAAGTCTGTTGTTTTACAAAAGGACAAGACATCAAAGGAAATGAAGAAGTGAAACTGAGAGAGATACAGCTCTTTTTTTTTTTTTTTGTTCTTGCACACAAGAATGAGAAATATGAAAAGCTTTAGCCTAATGGGAAAGATCATGAAAGCTTTGCACATTTTTTTTTTTGCATTTTGCCATTTTTCTATAAAGATTTGGTGATATGTGTGATGCACGACTTACTGTGCCAGTGCCATTGTGGGTCAGTGTCACTGTCATATGGCTGGCAGCCTCTTCCAGCTGCCAGGTTTATCAGGGCACTTCCAAGCTCCACGGCTGCACAGAGCCCAGAGTTCCCCTCTTGTTCCAGCAACAGCCAATGAGTTCAAAGTGCTGCTTTGAATTCATTGGCTGCTGAAGTGATCCTGGGTGAAGGCTTGCAGTCTTCACTCAGGTCTGCCTCTGGGATATATCTCTAACCACCTCCTAGCTGCCTGCTAGTTTCTGCTCACCAGCGGCCCACCTACCCACCCTTATTTTTGACTATGTGTTAATGCATGTGTTTGTGATGAACCCTGGGAGGTGTGGTCTGCAGAGCCACCCTAGCAACAGAGAGGATTTAATTTGATTGGTCTGCTGACTATAGAACTCAGTTTAGCCAGAGGAAGGGGCTAGGTGGGGGAGTCAGCATAACAGAAAAATAACAGAAACGGGGTTTGAAAGAGAGTTCCATCTGTGAGTTTGAAAGGGGAAAGAGTTCCTTCAGAGAGAGAGAGTGAGAGAGTTGGGAAAGTGTTTGCCTGTTAAGAGCTAAGGGTGCTTTACTGTTTGATAACATTTAATTGCCAAATACCTTTCCCTTGTCAGTTTGTTTAATAAAGATTTTATTATAATTTTTTTTACAGAGCAGTCTTCATACCGTGTCTCTTTAAACTGAGATCAGTTACACATACAGCCACAAGTGACACATTCATTGGATAAACCTTAAAACACTGTGCCTGATATCCACAAGAGTTGTGGGTTTAAGGAAAGCAGAAGGGAGATATAAATGTGGAGAGGGAGCCAGGGGGTGATAAATATATAGAAAGTTGCTGTTTCTCCAGAGAGGGAGACTGAAAGCAGACCTGATCTGTCATAGCCCTGGATAGCCCAGATCTCCACATTTTGATAGTGTTATTCTGTATTTTGCATTTGTCACAACTTGTTAGGCAACTGCACAGGTAGTGGATCTGGGACTGCAGGTATACACTGCCACCTGGCTGAGGGATGACACAGGTCCCACTTGGTTTAGGGGGTGCATTAGTGGGGGTTAGGCCCTGCTCGGGTGGGCATGCAGCATGCACCCCCTGGTGGCTGGAGGGATATGGCTGGTTGGTTCTCTACTGTCATTCTTGGCAACTGGTCTTGAGCCAGCGTATCAGGTGAGTTGATCAATGCGTGGATCCATACTCAGGCATATGCCAAGCTACTTGCACCTGTAACCAATCAACAGTTGTGACCTTTTCTTTTCAAACCTGGTATTTGTGTTTCTCTTGAGAGACTGTCACCCATGATCACACAATTATTAATGCCTAAAAATCTCAGACATCTACTCAGGTAAGAAATGCCTTTGGAGAAATTTCAGTTCTGGTGCAAGTACTATCAACATACGGGTCCTGGCATATGGAACATTCAGTTCTACACTTCTGACCCTTTGCTGTTTCACAAATAACAGTGAGGAAGGCACTGGCATATACAGTGAGGAAGATATATGCCAATAATCTATGTCAGACACATGTTGAAGTCTGTCTAATGAATCCAAGACC